>MDKI01005655.1:0-57687 GCA_005239505.1 Nicotiana paniculata | reverse complement strand
TGAGGAAAAACACAACTTTGTACTCGAGGAATTGAAGCATGAAGTGACTCAAAATGATGAGCATATCCGCACTTTGGAGGATCAAATGCAAGCATTAATGGAGGCTCGCCATGCCTCTTAGTTTGAAAGTGTAGATGGAAGCCAAGAAGAGAATTCTGAGGGTGAGAGTGAGTTTTACTTTGAGGAATCAAGCCTTGAACATCTGCCAGCCAACTCCATGAGTATTAGTGATGCCAACAAAAATATGTAATTAGAGTCAACTGGGGCGATTGAAAATCTGGTTGAAATTGACTCTATTCCGGGGGAAAATGAAGATGTCAAAATCCGGAAATATTTGCAAGTTGGAGGTTTGAAGGCACATTCCAAGCATTTTTCAACATTGGAATTGTGTGGTAAAACGGAAGTTGAACTACATGAGTCAATGGAGCATTGCGAGGAGAAAAAGTTCTTACCATACATCTTGCAATTTGAGGAAACAAGAAAGCAAAATGACATGCCTCACATGAGAGCCAAGAAGTGCAAAATGAAGACATTAAGGCTTGGCTCGGTCATCTATCTACCACCCCCACCGCCCGTGGTCACAAGCTTGATTCCAAGATAGGTGCCCAGTTCATATCGTCAAAGTGGCGAGAAAAGTGGTAAAAGTTGACTTGCGTCGTGCCACGACGTTAAATGCGGCGCTTGGTGGGAGAAAACCCATCATTTTTCAATTTCTTTTAAAAGTCGGTTCTGAAATTTTTCTTTTTATAATAGCTTATTATAGTTATTTTAACCAATATGCCAAGTTTCGCATTTTTTGGAGTTGATTTGAGCAGGTTCGGGATACCGGGGAGTCAAAATTAAGTGCAAGAAAACAAAAATTTCACTGGGCAATCTGCCCAAGTCTACGATTTCTAGAAGCAAATCTGCGATCGCAGATGTACTTTGGAGGAAAAAATGCGATCGCAGAATGTCAGCAAAAATCTCAAAAGATTGTAATGAATCGCGATCGCAAATGTCAGGATGCGATCGCGGAGAGTAGAAAAATTTCTTACTCTACGTGATTGCAGGAAAGCAACCGCAATCGCAACTCTTGATGTAAATGACTCTCTGCGATCGCATCTTTCTGACCGCGATCGCAGTGAACAGGTAACAGTTCTGGGTCAAAAACGCCTGAAGAAATTGAAAACACTCATTTCTTGCTAAAACACAGAACTAAACAAAAATCTTGTCCCCCGCTCCCCTAAGTTCCTGAAGAGCGCCCAAAGTTAAATTTTGCTTCAAAGTTCTGTTGCATTCCTTCTTCGTTCCCCAGGTATGTGAATTCTTGGCCCCATGCTTAATTTAATTCCAATTTTTGCGGTAAATCAGAGATGAGCAGCCCTCTGTCCAAAATTCTAGGGATTGAAATTTTATCTTCTCTGACATATCTTGTCTTTTTGAGTTTCTTTGTGTGCTTGCTTGCTGGTGAGGTTGGTTGAGTATATAAGTGAGCTTGTGTGTAAATTTTGGGGTTAAAAGTGTTAGGTTAGTGGTCTACAATTTATGGGTAAAAAGAAACCCAACTCCTATTTGTTGAAATGCCTAACTGGCTGGGTACTGGGTGAAGAAGACGATCCTCGCGATCGCGATGCCCAATTCCGCGATCGCGTAGGTCTAAGTCCATTGGGTGTCCAAAATTTCCCTTAGCGATTGCATAACACTGTCTGCGATCACGTAGAAGTAACAACTGTAAGGGGTCGGAATACCCATCGCGATCGCGTGAGCTGAGCTGTGATCGCGTGGCTTCGACGCTTTTGTTCATCGTGATCGCGACCCATTTTACGCGATCGCGATTCTTTACAGCCCAGTTAGAAAAATAGTGTGCTTGCAAAATGCTGTTCCGACTGATTTTTAAACTGTTTCTTTGGCCTAATTACCCCTAAATGCATTAATTTAAGTGCCCATATAACTGTTTGACATGATTCATCTTTTTGTAGGCACTTTGCGCTATCAAAATGGACTCGACACCAATTGAAAATGCCCAAATACCCACTGCACAAGCTACCGCAGAGGATTACTATGATGCCTCCATCTTTTCTTCCCTTAGATGCTCTGAGCGATATGACAAGCAATTATCCAAAAGCATGATTAGGGAGCAAGTCATACTTCTGGCCGACCTTGATGACCGATGGCCTGAGTTCCATGGGAGATTAATTACGAGTGGATGGATATGTTTTGCAGATGAGCCTAGGCCAGCCAATCATGAAGTGGTCAGAGAGTTTTATGCCAATGCCGTAGAGACGGACTTCAACAGTGAGTTGGTGGCTACTGTCAGGGGTAAAGAAATCCGGTTTAGTCCAGAGGAAATCAATGCACATTATAATATCCCCAATGCTCACAACCAGGTGTATCGAGATGGAGCCCAACAACTGGGCACCCAGTGGTACATTGATCATTTGCATGGTGGACAGGTGCCCAACTGGATAAAGAACCACTCCAGGATCGAGTCTTCAAAATTCACTGCGGAGGCCAAAACATGGCTCTCCATCATCTGTGCTCGCATCATCCCTTCCAAAAATGAGACTGAGGTGACAATTGAGAAGGCGAGAGTGATATGTGCCATCATGGAGGGTATCCCAGTCAATGTAGGGTAGATCATCACTGATGAGATAGCAGAGGTGGTAGTAGAGCGGACCAAGAGCCTATTCTTTCCATCCCTGATCACCCAGCTATGCTACGATGCAGGGGTGATGCCAAAGTCCACAAAAAAGGATAGGAATTCGGAGAAGCTCATCCACCCGCTGTTGAGAAAGGGATATGGAAATGCGCAGAAGAAGCGGAGGATTGATGTAGCATATCCTACTTTTGGCCAGTTCACGGGCACCATTGAGATATCTGATGATCCTGCAGCTGCCCCTAGGACTTCCACAACTATCACACCACTGGAGCAGGGGCCGCTTACTCTCAGGTAAATTTCTAGATAGGTCTATGGAGTGGATACACAGGTCCGCCAGCTTGTCACTGGCCTTCCTTCTGCACTACCAGAGGAGGGAACTCCTGCAGGTTCAGCTAGCCAGGCAAGCTCCCGACTGTCTTCGACCTTTCCAAGGAGCAGCAGGCCATCAAAGTCATACTAGGAAAGATTGAAAGAAGGCAGCGGAAGCATAAGGAGCACGAGTAGAAGAAGAGTAAGTTCCTCACCAAGATCATGAGCACATTGAGGAAATTTTGTGGCCCGGACGAGGCTGAGGATGAGGATTTAGAGCTTGCACCTCCCAGTTCTTCCAGTGATGAGTGATGCCACCCATGGAGCACCCCCTTCATTTTCTTCTTATCTTGCATAGTTTCATTGGGGACAATGCAATATTTTCGGTTGGGGGTGGCCCTTATATGATTGTGTGGACAATATGAATTTTTGTTTTTGGTAGATTATGAACTTGTGTAGATTGGTGGATGTTTTAGTCTAGTAATGATATTTTGTTAAGTTAACATTGTCTCTTTCTTTTTATATTTTTCTTTCTTTGTTTTTGTTTAAATATAGTAGTATGATTCCTTGTTTTTTCTTTCTATCTCGGTTCTTTTCCAAAGAAATTATCTTTGTTGAACTGGGTGACTTTTCCCTACGATGGATGGCGTGAAAACTTTCTTAAGGGATTATTATACTGTAAATAATATATTTATTTTAGTAGCCTAGTTGTTAATAAATTGGGTTGTGGGGCGTAATCTCGTGCCCATAAGCTAACATGTGACTTGTTTGGTACCAATATAATTTAGACCTTGGCATATGAAATTTTTAAGCTTTCAAATATAAAATGTATATATATATATGAAAAAATAAGAATGCTCCTTGTTGTGATTTTTAGATTCTAATTTTGGCTCTTTGATTCAGTAAATAGCTTTTTAGGCTACATGTGACTTCCTTGAGTTTCATTAGTTCCAATTGGATTTTGGATTTGTATTCCATTTGAGTTTTCATGTTCCATGTGTGGTGAGTTTTAATTGTGAAGTTCTTTTGTATCACTTTGGTCTAAAACTTGCCCGGAATGTTCTTTAAGGCGAAATCATAGATTAACTTGGTTTGAAAAATGATGTTAGGCCTTCCTTGAACCATTTTTGTTCCAAAATTCCCTACCCATAAATATTTTCCCTAGTGAACCCTTTTGAGCCTTTTAACTTTTTCTTTGGCAACCATGTTACAAATATTCTTGTGAAACCCTACCTCCCTAAGCAATTTAAAGTATGAATATAGGCTAAAAGCCTAAGTTTGGGGGTGGAGGTTGATAAAGTCGTGATATGGAGGCTTCTTAAAAAAGTGAAAAGTGTTGTAAAAAAAAAAGGAAGAAATCTTGAATAAATGGAAGACTAGGTGAAACAAAAAAAAAAAAAAAATAAGAGAAAAGAGAAGAAAGAGTGGAAAAATTCGTGAGGAAAGTGGGCATTAATTGTTAAAAAAAAAGTGTAGTGCTTAGGGAGGTTTGAGTCATTCTTGTGCCACACCTTGACCAAAATCATAAACTAAAACCCTTTAAGTCCTAATTGATTTTGAACCAAGTATGTCTAAATTAGTAGAGATTACATAAAGGGCAAGCCTATGGTACTACTTGTGTGCATTTGAATATCTTTGTGAAAGAGAGAGTTGAGTATTCTATTTGACATCCCTTCTATGTTTTGAAAGCAATTTCTGAGTTTGGGATTCTCTCTTAAAGTGTGAGGGCACATGAGATTCGAGTTGTGAATTTAATCCCATTTCCAATTGGGAGGAATGAGCGAGGGAAGAAAGTAGTGATGGAGAGGAAAATTTTGAATCTTTAGTGTCATGACTTGGTTGTTACTTTGATGAATGTGGTTGTTTGAAAATGAAACAAAATGTGCAAAAGGGTAGTGATTCATATGCCTTGGGTTAATTGTTGGTACCAACCCAAGTCATTAGATTGAGCTTGAATTGACCCTTTTTGATGTAAAATCATACTTGGTGTGTCATGGGGCTTAAGTGATGATTTGCATAAATGTGTTCTTAGTTTTGCATTGCTTGAGGACAAGCAATAGTTTAAGTTTGGGGGTTTGATGAGTTGGTATTTTACCAACTTATCTCCTCTCGATATTTAAACTTTAGTATAATTTTGATAGAAAACTAGGTCATTTTTTGAGGTTTATTGACGATTTTTAAGTATTAGGTGATTTGGAGAGGAAATAGAAGAAATCAAGTCAAAATAGGCCAAAATGAGGAAAAATGGCTGAAGCCAGACACTCTTCGCGATCGCAAGGCCTGGTCAGCGATCACAGAAGTTAAATGAGAACGTGAACTGCGATCGCAAAGAGTTTTACGCGATCGCGGAGAAGGAATATTACACCAGCTCTGAAATGTTCTATGCGATCGCAAAGATGGTCACGCGATCGCAGAAGATAGAGAATTGATTCTACGCCATCGCAAAATTTCCTCACACGATCGCAGAGCTCTCAAACCTGAACCTTCACGATCGCAACTGTTTTTACCCGATCGCGATGAATAGAAACTGGATGAATTCTGGGCAGTTTTGGCATATTTGCATTTTTATCCCCAAACCATTTTTATACACGACTGGGCAAATCTTTTGCTAGTTTTTGAGCTTTTAGAAAAACAGATCTTTGGCTTGTAAATATAATTTTGTGGAGAGAAGAACAAGTCTTGAAGCTAGCGTTTGCATACACACTTGGGATTTGAAGATTTCACTCTTGTGGTTAAGGATTTCTTACCCATTTATGTTTGTTTCTTCATTTCCTTGCTTTGTAGTGAATATTTAATCGTGTAGTATTTCTTTCCAACACTAGTTCTTGTTTATGGAAATATTCATGTTTGAAGTGTGGATTAAATACCTTGTTGTGCTTATGTATTAAATGATTTTTCATCTTTTATGAAGTGAGTTATTGTTACTTTAATTATTCTTGTTCTTTAATGTTTCCAAAGGGATTAGCTAACCCTAGGACTCGTCCATTAACTCTGAATTAATTTTGGAAATGATAATTTGGGGTTGGAAAAGACTAATTAACAAGAACTTGAGGTTTTAACCCTTATTTTATAGATTCTACCTCGGGATAGGATTGGACTACTTATAGCCATATTCGGGTGTGTTTAATCTCTTGATTGGGTTAGGAATAATTCAATTAGGAAGTCTTATTAGTCTTTGAAAAAGCTAATTAAAAATTATTCTCCGTGGCTAATTAACATAAACTCGCTCATATTTGTAAAATCATGAAATACATTGGATCGTTACTTGAGTGTAATGCCCGATGCATTCATTCTTGTCGCCATTGATCATTTTACTTGCTTTCTAGATTAGTTATATTTCCGCATTTAGGTATAAACAGTTTTCAAAACCCAAAATCTTATTTGTTTGGCATTGCACGATAAGTGATAATTCTCTTGCATTCCTAATCGCCTCAATATTGTTTTCTGTGGGATTCGACCCCAACCTTGTTGGGTTATTATATTTGACTTCGACCGCTTTACACTATTTTAAAGTGTAATTTGAGCTTATCAGTACTCTCCCTTTGCCAAGTACTCTTTGATGTCGTAGAACCATGGTTTTCCGTTTGCCTCTTCTTCAACATGGGCACAATATACCGGCTAACTGTGGATCCTTACTGGAATAGGATCAATGGAGTTCTTATCTGGATGTTGTATCATGGATGATAGAGTGGCCAGTGTATCGTCAAACTCGATCTGAACTTTGGGGACGTGCCGATCCGTCTTTGTGAACCTCTTTCTCAATTCCTGTACGTGGTGCAGATACTGCAGTATCTTGGAATTTTTGGGTAGGCCATTCCCCTTGTACTTAGTGTATAAACAAATCCGAGTCACCAATTACCAGCAACTCCTGAATATTCATGTCAATGGACATGTCGAGCCCTAAGATGCAGGATTCATATTCTGCCCTATTGTTGGTGCAGGGAAATCAGAGTTTGGTGAATACCGGATAATGTTGTCCAGTTTCCGATACCAAGACTGCTCCGATGCCGAATCTTTTGAAATTGGATGCTCCGTCGAAGAACATTCTCCAACCGTCATAAGATTCTGCAATCTCTTCTCCTATGAACAACACCTCTTCATCAGGAAAATACGTTTTTAGGGGTTTATATTCTCCATCCACAGGGTTCTCGGCAAGATGGCCTGCCAATGCCTGTCCCTTGACCGCTTTTTGAGTCACGTAGACAATATCAAACTCACTCAGCAGGATTTTCCACTTGGCCAACTTGCCAGTGGGCATGGGTTTTTGAAAGATATACTTCAAGGGATCCATCCTTGATATGAGATATGTTGTATAGGCACAAAAGTAGTGCCTCAGCTTCTGGGCTACCTAGGTTAAAGCACAACAGGTGCGTTCCAGCAGAGAATACCGTGCCTTATATGGAGTGAACTTCTTGCTTAGATAATAAATAGCCTGTTCCTTTCTTCCTGTCTCGTCATGCTTCCCCAGAACGCAACCGAAGGCTCCATCTAGTACTGCGAGGTAGAGTAACAAGGGTCTACCTGGCTCTGGCTGTACCAAGACTGGCGGTGTTGATAATTACTCCTTGATTCTGTCGAAGGCCTTTTGACAATCCTCTCTCTATTTGGTTTCAACATCTTTCTTTAACATCTTGAAGATTGGTTCACATATGACTGTGGACTGGGCTATGAATCGGATGATGTAGTTAAGGCGTCCCAGGAAACTCATCACATCTTTCTTGTTCTTTGGCGGTGGTAACTCTTGTGTGGATTTTTGATGGATTCGATTCTATTCCTCGACGGCTGACGATGAATCCTAGCAATTTTCCAGCAGGAACCCCAAATGCACACTTGGCGGGGTTTAATTTCAGGTTGTATTTCCGTAATCTTTTGAAGAACTTCCTCAAATCTGCTATATGGTTGGTGGCTTTCTTGGACTTGATGATGACGTCGTCCACATATACCTCAATATCCTTATGTATCATGTCATGGAAATAGTGGTCGTATATCTCATGTAAGTGGCCTTGACATTCTTTAGGCCGAATGGCATCATCTTGTAGCAGTATACCCCCCACGGCGTAATGAAACCCGTTTTCTCAGCGTCTTCCTCATCCATCCAAATCTGATGGTAACCGACAAAGCAATCCACGAATGACTGAAGTTCATGTTGGGCATAATTATCGATTAGGATGTGTATGTTTGGAAGAGGGAAATTATCTTTTGGACTGGCCCGATTGAGATCCTGGTAGTCTACACAAACCCTAACCTTTCCATCCTTCTTGGGTACTGGCACGATGTTGGCTAACCAGGTTGGGTATTCAACCACCCTGGGGACCTTGGCGTTGATTTGCTTGGTAACCTCCTCTTTAATTTTCTGACTCATGTCAGGCTTGAACTTTCTAAGCTTCTGCTTTACCGGCAGGAACATCAGATTGGTTGGAAACTTGTGAGCCATAATGGATGTACTTAGACCAGTCATGTCGTTGTACGACCATGCAAATATGTCTTCATACTCTTTCAAGAATTGTGTGTACTCCTCTTCTCTGACAGTGACAAGTTGATGTTCATGCGAGTTTCTTTGACGGTTTCTGAATCTCCTAGGTTGACTATCTAAGTTTCGTCCAGATTGGACTTAAGCCTGTTCTCAAAGACTTCTAACTCTCTGACAATCTCATAGGGTATTGTATCCTCCTCTTTTGAATCACTGTCCTTTTGTTGCGTTGTCTCATTGCTTTTGAGAGTCATTGGTTCATCAAGACAGGAAATAGTAATGCTGTATTGATAAAAGTAATGAGAGAAAAACGATACTGATTCATTGAAACGTAAAAGAGATTTTTGATAATTTAAATGAATGTTTTTGGAACATTGGAGATTTTATTGAAAAAATAGAAACGCGAAAAGGAAATCATTAACAAAGGAAAATAATAATGCTTGTTCAGCCTTGCTACCCCGTGACTCGTCAGGCCTTGGATGGTCTGACAGTCCAGTTTCTGAGGAATGAGCCTTTGATAACAACTTGGATGGAAGGGACTTGCTCCTCGACAATAACACAACAATCTATATCTTCATCTTCCAAGAATAGATTCTTCAAGGCTGCCAATGCTTCTTCTTCTTCTGACCCCCATATGATATTGGCTTGCTAGAAAGTCTGCTCCAAATGTGGTATAGGCTATTCCAATGGATAGTAGGGACCGCACCATGGTGGCGACCAGTTCTTGTACTCTTGCCATGTGTATTTGTGTCCCAGACCAAAAGTGGTGCCATGGCGCTTCAATTGTATTAGTTTAGAAATCCCTTGAAGATTTTTGCCGAGTCCTTTGCCAGGCTCATACCTGCTCCAATTCAATATGCTTTCGATTTTACTGTCCCACCACTTTTCTTTATCTATTGTGTTGACCCGCTCGATGTGGTGGTAGGTTTCTCCGCCAAGCCTTCTTCTACCTTCAACCACCGGGATGGTCTGGCGGTTGTAGATAGGGTTGCTTCCATCTCAATGGATGATTATATTGTAGTGATTCCACTCGAATTTTACTGCTTGATGTAATGTTGATGCCACAGCCCCAGTGGCATGTATCCATGGCCGTCCCAATAACAGGTTGAAGGACGCTTATATATCGAGCACCTGAAATTCAACCTCGAACCATGCAAGTCCCATTTGCAGACAAAGACTGATTTCACCAATGGTAGACCTCTGAGAACCGTCAAAAGCCTTTACATTCATGGACCCTTGATTTGCGGGAGAATTTCGGCACATTTAATACCAAATTTCTTAGATTTTGGCTTGTTTTAAAAGCAATTATCTTTTATACTTACGTAACTTTAATGTTTTGCAGTGTATGGGGTTGGATAATTCAAGAACATATAAATGAAATCAAAAATCCAAAAAAAAGGACAAGAAAAGTGGAAAATGCTGTCACAGATCCAACATGCGGTCCGCATAATATACATGGGAATCGCAGAGTCCAACCGTTTCTTTTCCAAATTTCAAGCGCAAGAATGCGGTCCATTATGCGATCGCATAACAGGTTTGCGAGCCGCATAATGGACCGCAAATCTCCTGAGCCAGATGCTGAGATCAGAATACGACAGTATTATGCGATCGCATATCAAGAATGCAGACCGCATAACCTGGATGCGATGGACACCTAGGAACTAAGGTTTCAAGTCTGCGATGGCTTCGGCAAGAATGCGAACCGCATATCTGTTATGCGACAGAAATGCGGTGGCATAGTTGACCTGGAAGGGTGTTTTTGTCTGATTTTGACCCCGAGTTTTTTCCCACTATAAATAGGTTTATTGGGGGGGTTTTGTGGGTCATTCTGGTTTGGTTTTTGAGCTACATTCCAAGCCTTTAATATTCCTCTCTTTTGGAAGATTTAGGAGTAAAAATTCTTCCATTTTGTAAGCTTTATGACATTTATTATTCTCATCTCTTTGTCTTTAAGCATGAGTAGCTAGCTTTAAATACTAAGGTTGTGGACCCTAAATGGGTGTTATGTTAATGGGTGTTTAACATTGAATATATATATATAATGGTTGGTTGATATATATTTACTTCTCATTATTCATTTATTGTTAGTGGTTGCACACATTAATAAGTGCCATTAAATTCTTTCTTTACTTGGAAAAGTGAGTTAGAATTGGTAGGAGTAAATATCAAATACTCAAGGCTTTAAACCTTGTTTAATAGAACCTCTTAGGAATAAGTGGGTTTTATTTGGCATTAATTGATTACTCTTCATGACAACTCTTTTATATTTGGAAAAATCATAAAGAGGAAATACTACCCAACTATTGGAAAATATTGGGTAGTCATTTAGAAATCATCTGCATATCTAAAGAATCTTCCATTAGAAATATATCATATTAACACCGATTGGCATTACACTTCATTTAAGGGGACACAACCTTGGTTTAGTTAATCAAATTAATCACAACTTTAATTAGTCATACTTGTTATCATTGCACTAAATTACTACACAATCAATTACCATATTCTTGTTACCTTAACGGAATAGAAATATGATTTAAGTTGAGATTCACACTACCATAGTAATCTTTTCACGCCTATTCCCTGTAGGATTAGACCCTAACCTTATTGGGTTACTATATTTGACATCGATCACTTTACACTATTTTAAGGTGTAATTTGAGCGTATCAAATTTTGGCGCCGTTGCCGGGGAATACGGTTTGAAATTACTAGATAGTTTGTACTTTTCTTTATATCTTTTTCTATTCCATCACACGTTGCTCGTTTTGTTTGGTGTACTAGGTGAAAATGTCCAATGTTGATTATGATGAAGAGGAGAACAATTTTTCCGAGATCGAAGGATATATTGACGACTCCAATGCTATCCTCCCTCCGGTGGTTGGTGCCTCTATATTCAAAGTAGAGCATGGATTGATTCTAATGCTAAAGGCGGAAGGATTGTTTCATAACTCAACAGATGATGATCTAATGCAACACCTAAGGAACTTCTTGGGTGTATGCGCCATGGAAAAATAAAACAACGTGACAGATGATGCATTGAGGTTGCGAGTATTCGAATACTCGTTGGTGGGAGAAGAAAGAAAATGGATTCAAAACTTACCTCCTCAATCTATCACATCATGGCCCGAGCTTGTCCGTGCCTTCTTAGCAAAGTGGTTCCCACAAAGAAAAATGTCAGAGCTCAGAGATTAAATATTTTTCTTCAAGCAACTGCCTGGGGAGCACTTACACGAGGCATGGGACCAGTTCAAGCTATACCTAGTGAGGTCACCAAATCATGGGTTCCCGGACCATATTTTGATGGAAAAATTCTATATGGGTTTGGACCCACTATCCAAGTCCATTGCTAAAAATGCCGCAGATGGGTCCTTCATGGACAAGTCATTCCCTCAAATTCTAGACAAAATGGCAAAGAATAATCAAGCATGGAACTCGGAGGATGCTAGCGGTGGAATTTCCTATGGCACTTCCCCTCTTACCAACATGATTAAAGACAATCAAGAGAGAGACCAATTGATTGGCGATCTTGCTACTAACATTGATGTGTTGAAATGTTCACTGAGAGTCAAACAAAACGTGGTGGAAGACATGTAATCAATGGGAAGTCAAGAGTTTGAGAAGCCAATTATGTTCATAATTCTCAAGGTGGTTTCCGCCAACAAAATAATTGGAGGCCAAACCCGCAAGGGCAAGGCCAAAAAAATTAGTGAAATGATCAAGGTGGCCCGAGTCAAGGATCTTGGAACAACAACAACAATTATGCCAACCGAAGTTCCAACCCTTATGTTCCACCAAGAGGGCAATATCCCAACTCCTCACACTACAAGGAGGGGCCTTCAACTGAGTCCAAAATGGAGGGAATGCTTGAGAGAATTTTGAAAAATCAAGAGCAAAGTGATGAAACAATGAAAAACATGTCCGAGGTAGTGGTATCACACACCGCCTCCATTCAAAAGCTCGAGATGAAAATGAGATATGTCACGAGAACAAAATCCCAAGCTAAAAGGTACTCTTCCAAGTGACAATATTGTCAACCCAAAAGGTGGTGCAAGCGGACCATCTTCTCATTGCATGGACATCACTACTAGAAGCAATAAGGTGCTTTAAGATGAAAGTGAACAAGTGGTTGATGTAAAAAATCTTGATCAAGAAGTGGAAGCACAAGTTGAGCTGCCGGTTGTTGTTGAAATTGAGAAGCCCTCCCATGAGGTGAAAATCCAAGAAGCAAAGCATGAAGAGGTTAGGGAAAAAGTGAAGGAGACCCCAAAAGCTCCTCCACCAATTCCTAGACCTACTCCTCCATTCCCTCAAAGACTTGCAAAAAGGGTAGATGATGGCAAGTTTGAGAAGTTCTATGATATCTTGAAGCAATTGTCGGTAAACATCCCATTCTTGGAGGCTTTCCAAGAGATGCCGGGGTTTGCCAAATACTTGAAAGATTTTATGACCAAGAAGAGAACTACAAAGAATGAAGTGGTGAACATGACTCATCAGGTTATTTCGATAATTGCTACAACTACCGTTGAGAAGAAGGAAGACCCGGGACATTCACCATTCCATGTACTATCGGGTTGAGAGACTTTGCTAGAGCACTTTGTGATAACGGGGCTAGCATAAATTTGATGACTCTTAATATTTACAAGCTAGCAGGATTGGGTTTTCCAAGACCCACGGGCATGAGATTGCAAATGGCCGACTGATCAATTAAGAGACCCGTGGGTATTGTGGATGATGTTTTGGTAAAGGTGGGGAAATTCCTTCTCCCGGCCGATTTTGTGATCCTTGACTGTGTGGTAGATAAGGAAATTCCTATCATTTTGGGAAGACCATTCCTTGCTACGGGAAGAGCTTTGATGGATTCAGAACAAAATGAAATCAAGTTCCGAGTAAATGATGAGGAAGTCACTTTCCAAGCTAGCAAGGGTTTGAAGTTTCCAAACTCATATGAAGGGATCTCGGTCGTCGATGTGGTTGATGAGGTTGAAGATGCTATTGATATGAAGATGGAGGAAGAATTCCTTGGTGAGGCTTTGGGAATAATCTTGGTGAACTTTGATGGTGAAGACATTGAGGGGTATGTTGAAGTAGTGAACGCATTGGAAGGACGAGGGTCCTACACATATGCACCAAAGAAGCTCTCTCTTGACTTAGAGAATAGAGCCACTCCTCCCGCAAAACCTTCCATCATTGAGCCACCACAACTTGAGCTCAAACCACTTCCATCACACTTGAGGTACAAATTTCTTGGCTCTAATGATACTTTACTCGTAATCATTTCTTCTTTGTTGAATGATGTGCAAGTAGATAAATTTTTGAATGTCTTGCGAGAACAATGACAAGCAATTAGATGGAAAATAGCGGACATCCGAGGAATTCCCGCTGGGATATGTGAGCATAAAATCCAATTGGAGGAAGGGAGCAAGACAAGTGTTGAACACCAAAGGAGATTGAATCCTTCGATGCAAGAGGTGGTCAAGAAAGAGATAATCAAATGGTTAGATGCCGGGGTTGTCTACCCCATTATGGATAGTCCATGGGTGAGTCCGGTGCAATGTGTACCAAAGAAGGGAGGCATGCCGGTAATTCACAATGAAAATAATTAGCTTATCCCAACACGGACGGTCACCGGATGGAGAGTATGCATGGACTATCGGAAGCTCAACAATGCCACATGCAAAGATCATTTCCCTATGTCTTTTATTGATCAAATGCTTGATCGGCTAGTGGGAAGATCTTTCTATTTCTTCGTTGATGGGTATTCCGGTTACAATCAAATCAATATAGCATTGGAGGACCAAGAGAAGACAACATTCACTTGCCCATATGGAACCTTTGCCTTTAGCCGGATGCCATTTGGTTTGTGCAACGCTCCGGCTACCTTTCAACGATGCATGATGTCCATCTTCTCCAACATGGTGGAATATTTCCTCGAGGTTTTCATGGATGATTTTTCGGTGGTAGGTGACTTTTTTGAGCATTGTCTTGACAACCTTAGACAAGTGCTTAAGAGATGTGAGGAGACCAACCTCGTACTTAACTGGGAGAAATGCCACTTCATGGTGGACGACGACATTGTATTGGGGCACAAAATATCTAAACATGGCATTGAGGTTGATCGGGAAAAGATTGAAATCATCTCCAAATTTCCTTCAAAAACATCGGTAAAAGTATTCGAAGCTTTCTAGGGCATGCCGGATTCTATCGGTGCTTTATCAAGGACTTCTCCAAAATTGAAAATCCTATGTGCAAGCTCCTTGAAAAATATGCCAAGTTTGTGTTTGATGAAAAATGCCTCAAGGTATTGGAGGAGCTAAAGGAGAAGCTCACCACGACACCCATTATTGTCACACCGGATTGGTCTCTTCCATTCGAGCTCATGTGTGACGCCAATGGTGTAGCAATTGGATCAGTTTTGGGTCAATGGCTTAACAAAGTTCTCCATCCTATCTATTATGCAATCAATACACTCAATGGTGCGCAAGTGAATTACATTGTGACGGAGCAAGAACTTCTTGCCATCGTATATGTCTTTGAAAAATTTCGAGCTTATTTGTTGGGGTCTAAGGTGGTGGTATACACAGATCATGCCGCTCTTCGCTATCTCATGGCGAAGAAAGATGCCAAACCTAGAATCATTCGTGTGGGTCCTCTTGTTGCAAGAATTTGACTTTGAAGTCAAGGACCGCAAGGGCACATAAAATCAAGTGGCGGATCATCTCTTTAGGCTTGAAGAAGACGGACGACCAAAGGATAATCTTGATATCAATGATACCTTTCCCGATGAGCACATCTTGGCATTATCTTCTTCATCCACTCCTTGGTACGCCGATATTGCCAACTACTTGGTTAGTGACCTCATTCTGAATGATTTGGAAGCATACCAAAAGAAGAATTTCTTGAGAGAGTGTCGGCAATATTATTGGGAGGAGCCATTCTTGTTCCGTATCTGTGTGGATAACATCATTAGAAGGTGTGTTCCAGAGGAAGAGATTATGCAAATTCTAAAGGAATGCCATGACTCACCGTTTGGGGGTCATCATGGAGGTAATCGAACGGCGGCAAAGGTGCTTGAATGTGGTTATTATTGGCCGTCGATCTATCATGATGCCAACCAAATGGTAAAGTCTTGTGACCAATGTCAGAGGCAGGGATCAATCTCCAAGAGTCATGAAATTCCTATGCACTTTGTGATGGAGGTTGAAATCTTTGATGTGTGGGGCATTGACTTTATAGGCCCTTTTGTGAGCTCATGTGCTATGAAGTATATTTTGGTGGCTGTGGACTATGTGTCCAAATGGGTTGAAGCAATTGCCTTACCATACAATGAGGCAAGGAGTGTGACCGCGTTCTTAAAGAAAAACATATTCACACGGTTTGGCACTCCTAGAGCCATTCTTAGTGATGGTGGGTCTCATTTATGCAACAAGGCTTTCATGGGGCTACTAGAGAAATACAGTGTCAAGCATAAAGTGGACACACCTTATCATCCCCAATCAAGTGGCCATGTAGAAGTCTCTAACCGAGAGATCAAGAGTATTCTAGCAAAGACGGTTAACGCAAATAGGACCGAATGGTCAAGGAAGCTAGATGACGCATTGTGGGCATACCGCACGACATACAAGACTCCCATTAACACTTCTCCTTACCAGTTAGTCTTTGGTAAGGCATGTCATCTACCAGTGGAACTGGAGTACAAAGTCATGTGGGCTCTAAATAGATTAAACTTGGACTGGACGGAAGCTGCAAACTTGAGGCTAACACAACTCAATGAAATGGATAAATTCCGTTTCCACGCATATGAAAGTGCAGATGTGTACAAGGAAAGAATGAAATTTGTCAATGAAAAAAAGATCTTGAGAATGGAGTTCAAGTCGGGTGACTTGGTTTTTCTCTTCAACTCAAGACTCAAATTGTTTCCGTGCAAGCTCAAATCAAAGTGGTCCGGTCCGTTCAAAGTGGTAGATGTATCCGCATTTGGCGCTGTGGAATTAGCATTTGAGGATGGGTTCCGCACTTTCAAAGTAAATGGCCAGTGCATCAAGCACTACTTGGAAAAATATGGAAAAAGACATGTGGTGGAGAAATTGGCTCTTAAAGATGGTCCATGCCCGACTGATGAGTGAACCCAAAGCAAGGCCAACTTCGTTGTGCCGCGACGTTAAATCAAGCGCTTCACGAGAGGCAACCCATGTGTGGTAACACTATTTTTGTCTTGTAAATTTTAACTTTTTTTAATTAGATTTAATTGATAAATTTAAAGTGTGTGTTAGAGTGAAGGTGATTCAAAAGATCACAAAACAGGTTAAAATTACGAGTGAAAGGGAAGAGAAGAAATCCTGGGAAGTCTGCGACACATACGCGATCACATTTTAATTACATGGACCGTATAGTGGTCGCAGACCTGGACAGTTTGTTTGGCAACAATTGGTGGCTGGAATGCGGTGAGGATGTGTACTATGTGGACCACATTTCAATTATGTGATCGCATAGTGCATCGCATTGTAAACACTGAGTAACCATAGTAAAAACCACCGCATAACAAGTATGCGGTCGCATACCATGTTATGCGGTCACTTACCCACCGCATAGTCTCCAGGTAAGTAACCCTACCCCCTTCGCATAACCCCCATCCTCAATAGTCCTACGCTCACACACACACATTCTGCACTTAAACAAAACAAAAAGAAAAAGAAGAAAGGTAAATGGTCACTTTGAGTTTGAACGAGCGAACAAAGATTACATTGTGGATTCATCCCCTTAATTGTTTCTCATTCATCCTACTCTGGTGTGTTCACTTTTCCTGACTTCATTCCCTGTAAATTTTTAATTCTTACTTTTCTATGTGTGTCATGTCTTGTTGTTTTCTTTTGTTTTTGCTTTGTCTTACTGGTAGTCCTTGTGTGTATCTGCTTGTATTGGTGGGGGGGGGGGGATTCTTGAAAAACCTGTTAGGTCTGGCTTGTTGGGTCATAAAATTAGGGTTGCTATTGTTGTGATAAGAGAAGCTGTGAGAACGATGGTTTCTACGAGCCGCATATTAGTTTTGCGGTCCACATCTTTGTAGCATAAGAAGCCTTAGGCAATGTGAAGAAGATGACAAAATGTGGTGACTTTGCAATCGCATAATTGATATGCGGACCGCAAAGCCACAACATACTCCAACAGTCTGGGTCCTAAGGTAACATGTTGTTTGTTGTAGTTCTGCGATCGCAAATCCATCTTTGCAGTGGATTTTGCGATCGCATAATATGATGACCTTTTCTAGTTCTTGATTCTGCGATGGCTATGTGAACCACATAATAGATATGTGATCGCATAACCTATCACATAATTAACTCTCTTCAGCAGACAACTACTGTGCGACGGGTTTGCGGTCCGCATAGTGATTATGCGATCGCATAACCTGTCGCATAGTTGATTTTCTTTGTAATATTTCTCCTGATGTCTGCTACATCACTCACACTTTGTTTCTTTGCAGATATGCCTTGCCAAAAACATAGTTCTTCCAAGAAGAAGGCTTCCTCCAGCCGTCAAGCACAACAATCCAAACGTTCACGACAGAACCGTCTCAATCTATTGATGAATGTCCCTCCAAGTCTGATGAGGAGGAGACTTTGCCAGTTCTTGATCTACAGGCTGAGGAAAGATGGAAACTTAGAGATGATTTCCAACTTCATTTTGAACTCCTTGGTTCTAGGACTCTGTATAAAAAGGGGCTCACAAAATGAAAAATCCTGGCTGAGAAACAACTAAGTCTGAACGATCTACAGGAGCAGTACCCTCACATTTTAGAGAACATCAAAGCTAGAAAGTGGGAGTGCTTCACCGAGCTACCTGATGAGTTTAATGAGACACTGGTGCGGGAGTTCTATGCATCCTATGGGGCCTCCAGAACACCTAACCACAAGCACAACAAAGTATTCTGTGAGATGGTTTTGGTTTGGGGGAAGCAGGTACTGTGTAATAGGGCCGCTATTAATGATCAATATTTTTCAGAAGGACATGCGGGTACAGCTGAGTATGAGGACAAAATGGCCAACATATATGGTGAGCCTGCTTGGGTTGTATCAATGATCGCCAAGGGGACTCCAGCTTGGATTGAGTCTCTGCATAAAATATACAAGGAAGATCTTACACGAGAGGGTCGATTTTGGCTCAGTTTTGTCACCTCCCACTTAATACCAACCCAGAATGAAATAGAAATGAGCATTGAGAAAGCTATTCTCATTGCTTGCATTATGACCGGGTTCATGATGAATGTGAGTGACATCATCTTCAGAGAGCTAGGGGTCAAGGAATGGCAGACATCCACGTCACATCCTTTCCCATGCTTGATCACAGCTCTCTGTAAGGCTGTGGAAGTTCCTACAATGCCACACTCCGACAAGAAGGGTAAACCGCAGAAGGATATAGACATCACACGCATTAGTGATGTAGTGACACAGGTAGCTGCAGTTCCTCCGGAGATTTAGGTCCAGATTCCTACAGAGACAGATATCTCAGACTCCTAGACTTCGGTTTCACATCAGACTACATGGATATCCTCTGCTACTCCATAGCCTGCCCCTCAGGCCGTTGCCCAGCCATCTGCCTCATTGCCAGTTCTTTCGAGGCTCAGTCTCTTAGCTCACCATACAAATGCTAAGGTAGACCAGCTTCTGAAGGACCTCTCTACACTCATCAGGTAGGCATTGACCCCTATCCAATCCTTAGTGACGGCCCTCCAGCAGCAGCACACATCTTATGAGGGTCGCCTGAAGACACTAGAGGTGCGGATTAAAAAGATAGAGCAAGGTGAGGTTAGACACTTGCCAAAGCTCCATGGGGATGTTGCTACACTGAAGACAGAGCTCCAAAAAATGGAGAATCTAGAGTTCGATCTATCCTCCCTCATGCCCAAGGAGGGAGAGCAGGGAGCAGGCTAGTCCGTGGCTGGATTGGGTCTTGATTTCTCCACCTTGATGACAGCTCCTGCACCTCAGAAGGTTGAGGCTTACCTAACTCCAGCTCCCCCTACATGCATTGACGTACCTTCTGGGGATGATTCCGGAAACTTAGCAGAGTCCGAGGGGGAGGAGATAAACGAGGGAGAGACTGATGAGGAGTCATGTTCCGACGATGATGAGGGTCCTCAGGAGAAGGGCACGCAAGTTTCTTCCCCCACAGCTGCAGAGGAAGAAGAAGAAAATGTGTGGAGGGAGATAGAGCGTTCACTTGAAGACAGAGCTATTCAGGCCCCAATATCGACAGTTCCGCCATCAACAGGCGAGACTAGCCGTTCTCAGATTCCAGTCCCAGTGTCAGGGAAGTTGGAGACCCCTCCACCTCTAGTGGCCATCCCTCCTCAGGCTGAGACCTCAGCAGCCCCAACTTCAGCAGCAGTTGGTGACCCCACTATCACTCAGCAAGATACTGACTCCCATATTGCTTAGTGCGCCTCAGGGAGCCCCTAAACTCTGTCTACATTCTTATGCATTAGGGACAATGTATGCTTTTAAGTTGGGGGTGGGATAGCCTTGTACAAACTGTTTACTCTTTGAAATCATTGAGCTATTGTACTTGTTTTTGTGTTATCTGTTATCTTCGAAGTTATCGGTAAACTTTTGTATATACTTGTGTTGTTTATCATTAGCTTTAATTCCCGTTGGTTTTTCTTCGCCAGGTTCTTTTACAAGGGTGTAATAGTAGAACCATGGAAGTAGGATGAAACGTGTTGACCTATTTGGTGTAATTGTCTAGTCTCAAGCATGTGTGTCTGTAAATAACCTATACCCTTCCGTTAATATAAAAAAAATATGTATCTTGTGTTGTATAAAAAATCAACTGTGTGAACCTGAGGATCACTCTTTGACTCTATGCTTACTTAGAATTATACATGTAAATATGATGAAAGCTTCGAGTTTCCAAGTGTTGACTCGAGGGATAAAACTATGTTGAGTCAAACAGTTTGTGTGCCATGTGTGTTAGCTTTTGTATTAATAATTCTTGTGTTTACTTTTTTCGTCTAGAACTTGCCCGGTTGGTTTTTCTATGCTAATGATAAGTGAATTTGGTTGGAGAAATGACCTTAGGCAGTCTTTGTGATATTGGAAAACCTAGTTAGCCTTTCAAGCTACCCAAGGTATACATGTTATCACTAGTTACCCCATTTGAGCCTTTAATCTTTTTGTTGGTCACCTCATTACAAACCTTTTCCCTTTTTTGTAAAATAATTCCCTCTTTTGAACCTGTCCCTCCTTGAAGATTGAGAATGAGGCTAAAAGCCTAAGTTGGGGGTATGGTGTCAAGTCGGAAATTGGTAAGGTGGTACATTGAGTGTAGGAACCCATACCTCAAAATATTCACATGAAATTATCCAAGCTCCAATAGAAAAAGTATAAAAAAAAGAGAAAAATAAGAAAAAGAAAAGAAAAGAAATATTTGTATATATATAAATATGGAGCCTTGAAGAAAACTAGAGAGGTACTTAAGGTGGTTCAATGTTGGTAACTAAGGGCCAATGAGGGCTATGCGGTTTGAAAAGAAACAAAGGGCATTAAGAAAGAAAAATGTGAGTAGTGTTCAAGGAAGGTGTAGTCACTTGTACCCAAATATTTATCCAACCCTTCCCTAAGCCTACATTACAAGCTTAAAAAGTGCTTATGTGATCTCCAACCAAATGTTCTTAAATAGGCGTCAAATCAAAATAAGGGCAAGCCTATGGTATGATGTGTTGAAACACTTGAAACTATTTTGAGAGTGAGTGTCTTTGTGAATATGTCCCCTTTTGTTGTCAGTGTAAATATTGTGAGTTTGGGACTTTCTTTCTGGTAAGGGCACATGAGCTGTGAGGTTTAACAGAGTTGAGTTCTTGAAGTCGGATGCAAGTGCACTCAGCCGAGAGTAACACTTTGTCAAATTGGTGGAGGATCAAAGTTCACAAGTTGATTAGTTTCTTTGTAAATAATAGTGATTGTTCAGGAAGGGTAAATAAACGAAAGTGTATGCTTGTGGTACTGACAACTAACACCATCCATGGTCATTACTGTATCCTTTCGTTTAACTTGAGTCATTATTAGGATAGAGTCGTTTTAGTTTCTTAAGGGAAAGCAAGAGTTTGAGTTGGGGGTGTTGATGTGCCGGAGAATTTCGGCACATTTAATACCAAATTACTTAGATTTTGGCTTGTTTTAAAAGCAATTATCTTTTATACTTACATAATTTTGATGTTTTGCAGTGTATGGGGTTGGAGGACTCAAGAACATGTAAATGAAATCAAAAAGCCAAAAAAGACAAAATAGTGGAAAATGCTATCGCAGATCCAACATGCGGTCCGCATAATATACATGGGAATCGCAAAGTCCAATAGTTTCTTTGGAAAATTTCAAGCGTAAGAATGCGGTCCATTATGCGATCACATAATAGGTTTGCGAGCCGCATAATGGACCGCAAATCTTCTGATCCAGATGTTGAGATCAGAATGCGACGGTATTATGCAGTCGCATATCAAGAATGCGGACCGCATAACCTGGACGCGATGGCGACCTGGGAACTAGGGTTTCAAGTCTGCGATGGCTTCGTCAAGAATGCGAATCGCATATCTGTTATGCGACAGAAATGCGGTCGCATAGTTGACCTGGAAGGGTATTTTTGTCCGATTTTGACCCCGAGCCCATTATAAATAGATTTATTGGGGGTTTTGTGGGTCATTCTGGTTTGGTTTTTGAGCTACATTCTAAGCCTTTAATATTCCTCTCTTTTGGAAGCTTTAGGAGTAAAGATTCTTCCATTTTGTAATGATGACATTTATTATTCTCATCTCTTCGTCTTTAAGCATGAGTAGCTAGCTTTAAATACGAAGGTTGTGGACCCTAAATGGGTGTTATGTTAATGGGTGTTTAACATTGAATATATATATATATATATATATATATATATATATATATATATATATATATATATATATAAATATATAATGGTTGGTTGATATATATTTAGTTCTCATTCTTCATTTATTGTTGGTGGTTGCAAACATTAACAAGTGCCATTAAATTCTTTATTTACTTGGAAAAGTGAGTTAGGATTGGTTGGAGTAAATATCAAAAACTCAAGGATTTAAACCTTGTTTAATAGAATCGCTTAGGAATAAGTGGGTTTTATTTGGCATTAATTGATTACTCTTCATTGCAGCTCTTTTATATTTGGAAAATTCATAAAGAGAAAATATTACCCAACTATTGGAAAATATTGGTTAGTCATTTAGAAATCATTTGCATATCTAAATGACCTTCCATTAGAAATATATCATATTAAAACCGATTTACATTACACTTCATTGAAGGGGACATAACCTTGGTTTAGTTAATCAAATTAATTACAACTTTAATTAGTCATACTTGTTATCATTGCACTAAATTAATACACAATCAATTACCATATTCTTGTTAACTTAACGGAATAGAAATACGATTTAAGTTGAGATTCACACTACCAGAGTAATATTTTCACGCCTATTCCCTGTGGGATTCGACCTGTAAAGAACGGTAGAATTCTTAACCAAAAACGATGCCCAGATAGTTCCCCATGTTGAAATAGCCGTAGAAATTCTTAGTTTCGGACCTCCTAGTAGTGAAAAGCACCCCGAGACTTAGAGGAATAAATTTGTAGAAGGATGCGGATCTGCGGTCCACTATGCGATCGCATATCAGGAATGCAGACCGCATAGTGGTCGCATAGTTGGACAGTTTGTTGTCCATTTTGAGGGTAACTATGCGGCCCAAAATGCGATCGCATTTTTTGTATGTAGGCCTCATAGTTCGTTGCATGTTTGATCTTGAGTTTTGCGGAGGGAGTTACGCGATGCACTATGCGACCGCATAGTAGCCGCATACCTGGGCAGTTTGCATTACTTTTTCCCGCCCAATTAAGGCCAATTATTCGGCAGGTTTGCGGACCGCATAACCGAAATGCGATCGTATTTGGGACCGCAAACCTGCATCAGGGCACCTTTTTTCTAATTTTTAAAACTCGACCCCCAATCTTATATAATGCCCAACCCCGACATTTTTAACCATTTTCTCGAAATTTAGAGTGAGAAGAGAGTGGGTTCTATAGAGAGAAGGTCCCAACTCCCATCAATTGATCCTCCATCACTACTTAAGCTTGGAATTAATCAAGTTGGACACCAGTTTGTTCACTCTAAGAGGTAAGCTTCTACCCCCCCAACCTTAATTTCTAGATTTTTGCTAAGATGGACCATGGTTAGGTGAGTTTATGGGAATGGGGTAGGAACCTTGCATTCATGTAATCAACTAATCCTAATCTAGTAAAAGGGATGGGGTAGAGTAAACGTTCACTAAAAAGGGGCCATTCAATCTAAATGAACAGCTAGTGTTTGATAAAATTCTCAAGTAAGCTCGAGCCATGATCGTTATTCCTAATTCTAAGTTCGATTGTGCTACATTGTGAACTAGATTGAAGGTTTTAAGAGGGTCCGGTGAATTGTGGTAGGAATTAAGGAAAACCCCCAAATCCAGGTATGTATGGCTAACTCTAAACTTCCTCGAATAAACTCGTTGGTGCCAAAATGTACGGTATGGATTCCCTTATTTTGATTCTTTAGGTTCTATGTGCCAAATTGAGAAATTCTTGCTTCTATGTCATTTTATGTTACTACCATGTCATTATGCTATTTGAGTGTGTGAATTGTGATCATTATGCTCCTTATTTTACTATGTGTACGAATCCTCAAATGGGATGGTTTTGGTCAATGTAAAGGATGAATACATGACATGGTTGAAGAGAGGAATGTAACCTAAAAGGTTAAATATACCCAAATGCCAAGAACTTGAAATAAGTGATGAAATGATAGGAAATGGGAATCAAAGATTGAAATGATATGAAATGGGAACCAAAAGATTGAAATGATATTAGATGTGAACTAAAAGGATTTAAAGATGATAGGGAATGTCCTAGAGTGAGATGGCTTAGTCGATCGAGCAGAGATCAGACTCCATGATGTACACATGGTTGTATATATATATATATATATATACATGAAAGTATGATATTGATAATGTCTCATTGCCAAGTGGGATGGCTTAGCTGATCGGGCAGATATCAGACTCTGTGTGATAACGACATGGTGGTAATAATGAAAGTATGATAATGATAATGTCCCACTAGTTCAAATGAGATGGCTTAGCCGATCGAGTAGAGATCGGACTCTGTGTAATAATGACACGGTGGTATATTTATGTCTCACCTCGGATGGCTTAGCCGATCGGGCGGAGATCGAACTCCGTGTGACAACGACAGGGTGGTTTAGTAAAAGTAATAACATTTGGATTTAAAAGATTATTAACCAAAAGATGACTAAACGGAAGAAGAAAACATGGTGACTCATATTTGTGTTGTTCCCTTACTTTGGTGAATTGTTATATGAGGTTTCTATTTTTATCATTGCCTGTTTGACGTTTATTTCTATCTAGAGTAGAGTTTGTTCATACATGCTAGTACTATTCAATAGTACTAACGTCCCTTTTGCCGGGGGCGCTACATCTTTTTATGGATGTAGGTGGCTCAGTAGCTGGCAGCGTCGATCGTCGATAGTGGTGCCCTCTCCTCCTCCCTTCACCAATTCTAGTGAGCCCCATTTCCTCCCGGGGCCGTGTGTAGAAATATGTTGCTCCTTTTGTACATGTTGTTCCTTTAGAGGTATAGCCGGGGCCTTGTCGCTGGCAGGTCTATGTTCATCTTTCGTACTTTTAGAGGCTCCGTAGACACTTATGTGGGTTGTGTATATTTTGGGTAATTGTCGAGTTAACTTGTAACCATGATCCCATTTCATAACTGTTGTAATTCGCATGTATGTTTTGGAAGATCTAATGTTGTTAGCGGTGTAAAAAGGAAAATGGACTTAATGTTTGAAACGTATGCTTTTTATTTATGTCCTATTAACTCAGTAATTAATGTATGCTATAAACTCGGGGAGCAAAAGAGTCGGGTGGGAAAGGCTAGGCAGGCTTGCTTGAGTGGGTTCACTCGGTCGAGCGTCGGACGCGTTCCCCAAGGTTGGGGCATGACACGACCCAACCTTGTTGGGTTACTATATTTGACATCGTCGCTTTACACTATTTTAAAGTGTAGTTTGAGCGTATCATCCGTCGATCAGAACCTGGTGATGAAGTAATCCTCACATTGCACAGTGATGTGCGGTGCTTTGTTGTTACTTAACCCTTTAGGCGGTAGTTCATCCTCGTGGAACATAATTTTGTGATTTTCCAGTACCTGCCCCACCATGTTGGCCATTTCTCCACTGGTGATGTTATTAGGTACGTAAGCTTCGTTCAACACTTTCATCAAAGCATTCCTGTGTGCTTCCGAGTTCTGCAACAACGATAGAATGGATATCTGGGCTGGAGTTTTGTTCAACTGATCTATGAGTGAGTATTCCTTGGCATATACCTTCCTCCAGAGATTATACAGACCTATTCAATAATGGGCAGTCTGTTGGAAGCTTGTTTGCTAGATTCTTCCAAGTGTTCAGTTGTATAGACCCTGCCGGTCCTTGTCATCCCCTATGCAGCACCAGCTTCTTCTATCTTGACCTTCCCTTTCCTTCTGGCCTCATCTACATAGTCCCAAGGTACAACATTATTGTGGAAACACAACGTGGTTGACACTGTCACTGTGATTGGTGTGTCTACTTTTACTTCAAACAGGACAGGTGCCATGGTAGGTTGCATAACTTCAACCTCAATCGGCACAGGTGCGTCTGCAGGTGGTGCCACTTCAAATGGGAATGATGCTGCTATCTCAACATCTCCTGACGGCTGAATCTGGACTATGATGGGATTCAGTGTGACCGCTGTTGATACCCAATTTTTCCTCAAAATATTTTTAAAATTGCATATATATCCTCAAAATCATGTGTCAATAGCAATTGGTATTTTTTCATAATTTTCCTATATTTTTATTAATTTATTTTATTTTATCCAGCATTCTATTTCCAATAAATAATTACAAGCACTTATTGATTTAATGTATGCATTACAAATGATTTCAAAAGCACTTCTTGATTTAATGTATTATTTTTGGTCTTATTAAGACCAAATCATTTCATAATTGGCCAAATTGACACCTTTTGGCTATAATTGCAAAGTTATCATATGTTTTATACTATTTTTTGTTATTGCAATTATAGCCAAATTATATGTTTTATACTATTTTTTATCTAGTAATTGACCATTTGTATTTTTAAATACTAAGTAATCATTTTAATTTATTTTCTAAGCATGAATTTTATTTTTTACAATTATCAATTATTTTATAAATTCGTTTTAGCTAATTTAATTAGGTATTTAAAAACTAGCCACCTTTATTTTGATTTTAGCCTAAATTAATCTGATTCCTAACCTAATTAAATCAACCCAATACCCCAACCCCAAGCCCAAACCTAAATCCTACCCGGCCCAATCTTGACTTAATCGTGACCGTTAATCAAAATTGATCAACGGTCCAGATCACCCCTTTCCTAAATTAAACCCTAATACTCCCCCCTTCCCCTCTCATTCTCTCCCGCACTCCGCCGTTACACCTCTCTCATCTCTCTCAACTCTCTCTGCTAACCTAAGCTCTCACCTGCCGTCGCCTTGCCGGAAACCATGGTGGTTTCACCACCATCCTAGCCTTATGACTCCCTCCTATGATGGGTATCACTGCTTTGAGGCCCTAAATAGAATCAGAGGCGGTTCATTCACCTCCCATGATCGCTCATTCCATTCTCCGTCCATCCATGGACATCTGAGTAAGATCTTACTATTTCCGGCTAGAACCAGTGGTTCCTAAGCTGTTTCTCCTTCTCTCTAGGTTCTCTATTTGAAACCCTAACTACTAAACTCTTCATTTTCTTAGATCTGTAATAGATCTGGACATATTATGAGTTATTTTGATGTTTTCCTTAAAGATTTTCTATTTTCCCTAAAACGGTTCTTCGTCTTCAAACTAAGGTTCTTAAACCCCTTTTCGAAATAGCTTTTCTTGATTTTTAGCATTATCTTATGATTTTCATCATGTTTAAACATTATTTGAGCTTTTCCCTTTTGCCTGATTTATTTTTATTAAAAAACCCCAAAATTCTTGGTTTCAATCTGTGGTTCTGAGTTTATTTGCGATAATATGTTTACCTGTTCTATTATGATTACTGTGCTCTCATGAATACTTCATGATTTTGTGATTTTACTCCATGTTTTCCATTAGGATTTCTGACTCTTCATTACTTCTGCCTAAATCATGTTTACCGTGTTGATTCGTTCTGTGTTATAGTTGAATCCCCTGTTCTAAGTAATTTTTTACTTTGTTATGATGATTAGGGTTGCTGATTTTACCCTATACTGTGATTGCCTCATTTATTTGCAACAGCTTGTGTTACTTCCTCTCATCAGTATCATTTTTCTGATTTGGATCCCTGATTTATGTGATTCTTTCACCCTATTCCTGTCTATGTTATGTTTGCCTCGTCCAGTTGAAATACTTTCCTTTGGTCAATGTTACCTTTTAATGGAATCCCTGATTCCCTGTGATTGATATGCTTTGCCTCTACTGATTTCAACCTCTAAATATTCTCTTGCCTTATTTTGTGGCTAATTATGCTATCAAGTTGATTCTTAGACACTTTCCTTAATTAGAATATTCTGAATCTAGTCTCAATTACATGCTCTATAATTTTACTACTTCCTTATTGTGTTAAAATCAGCTTTACATGATTTCCTTCCTTGTTTGTCACTGCTTATTACCGTTTGAGTATGACCCCTTAATTAAAGGAGGTCTTTTCATTAATTTGATTCTAATTGATGTTTACTTCTATAATTTTTGCTGAACTATTATTTGTTACCTTATTTTCTTCCTATTTCTAAACTATATATACCATACTCTTCCATTAGCACAACACACGAACACACACTGTTCAAAACTCTCTTACACACAAATACTCTCTCTTCTTTTCTCTTTCTGATTACTTGCTATTATCAGCCGGCTGCAAGCCAAGGTTGGTTATTCTAATCTATTGCTCTGCATTCTGGGTTTGTTATCTCCTATACTGGTATGTCCTAATTTTAATTTAAGCTTTAAAACAATATGTTTCTTTTGGTACTTCAATTCATCTTGTTTCTGATATATTTTTAGTTATGGTTTTGCTGCGATGTTTGTACTTAACCTGATGGAATTGTTATTCATTTTACATGTTATGTATTCTCTCCCTTAGAACTCAACATGCTTATATACTGATACCCCTTTAGTATACTTTACTATGCCTATACTTTACTCAGGTTGTTATGATTATTGAACGAAACCTTCTGTGGAAAAACACTTGTACTTAGTTTTGCTACCTTAACCCCCCTGAAGATTTCTTTGATCCTAAACTTATGTGTAACGCTGCCTACTGTGTTCCTACCCCTATATGCTTTATACTTGTCCCCAACCCCTCATCTCCCTGCTTGTGATTGTTGAACTTGTTTTAGTTCCTGGTTCCCGGTGTGATGTTGAACCTATTTGACCATGGGATTGGTATGATGTGTGCTCTGATTGCCTTACTTTTCTCAAATTGTTTTCACTGAGTAAATTCTTCTATTGTTCTGCAAAACTTATTTCAAAAAACTGTTTTCCTACTCAATCTTTTCAAACTATGTCAAGCACTCTCACTCTACTCTTAGACCCTTAAGTCCTGCCCCTCTAATGTGTGATTGCTTTGAGATCCCTATGAGATCCCTCTGAACTCTGATGCATTAGAGCTGGCCCTTCCACACTACGCTAACTCAAATATGGTTATGAAAATCTAGGTGTGAGCACTGCCCGGGATCCCTTGAGGTCCTTAGGGAACTCTGACACACCCGGATTATGTGAAAGGATGTGAAATACTATTTCGCATTGAGAATTCTGGAGATCTGGGCCTATTGGTAGGCTCCCTATATTGTAACTTCTTAGTTTTCTTATTCACTTATGTTATTCATGCAATGGTCTGTAATAATTTATTCGTAAACAACTATTAGGGATGGATAGTGAAAAGGGATGGGTAACTATGCATGCCAAAGGGTAGAAACCATGCTCTTAGGCTTACATCTCTTATATGCGCAATAGAACTCATTTATAGGACTCATATGTGCAAAGCATGTCATTCATTAGATACCATGCTCGTTAGGCTCTATGAATAACTGTTTCAGCATCTTACTTTGACACTAAGATTGTATCACTTAGAAATCCTGTGCAGGATAAATATGCTAATAATTTGTTATTCATACAATCATGCCTCATAATGCCATAACCATGCTATGCACTTAGAAATCTTGTCTCTAGAGTTAAATGACAACACTAAATAAACTGTCACTTTGCATATTCTGAAACCATGCATAATGATGAGATCTTGTGTGCATTTAGAAATCCTGCTTTAGTGGATCTTGCATATCCTGAACCATTTTGATATCCTGCTGTAGTGATTTTACACGTGCATCATTCTGCATCCTAGGTGCATTAGATATCATGTATTAGGATCTCACTCGCTCAATTACACCTAATTTAACTACATATGCATGAAAAACGACACAAAACAGTTCTACTCAATTTCTAAACAACCGACAATAATCTTGTATATTTGCAACACTTAGAACAACATGTTTAGGTAACACCATTTACAATGGTTTTCTTAATGCTTCTAGTAACTATTATACATTGTCCCACGCCTAGGAAAAGCCTTAGTTAATTAAATTGTTAAGATGGAAATCTGTCTCTTGTGTATGCTACCTAATGCTTAACTGGCCTTAAAATCAGTAGGCAAACTGATTAGGGCAAACTTATGAGTTTATAAAATAAATCTGCATCTTTCTTATGTTCTGATACTCATCTAGACACCATGTCTTAGGATTCCACTTAGCAATACTGCCCATATTTGTGTTTGAGTCATGCTGTTTACATGCATTATCTCTGGAGGTAAAACTGAGCCTTATTTGCTCTTTCCTGCTCTTTATTTGCTGAAGTCTTATGTGCTTTGCTTGTCGCCTTAGTAGTTTCTCCTTTAAACCTAAGGGTCTGTCTAGAACTGCCTATAGGTAGAGGTTCTAAATTCCTCCAGGGCCACTAAGGGGTGGGAATGGTAGATTTGGATAAGATGACCGTGCGTTAATACCACGTGTAGCCCCTGTAAAGACCCGTAAAGTTTCTTAACCAAAAACGATGCCCAGATAGGTCCTCATGTTGTTATAACTGTAGGAATTATTATAACGGACCCTTTTGGAGTAAAAAGTATCCAGGGCCTAACAGATAGAATTTTTTAGAATTGCGCGGATCTGCGGTCCACTATGCGATTGCAGATCGGGGTATGCGGAACGCATAATGGTCGCATACTTAGATAGTTTACTGTCCATTTTGAGGACATCTATGCGGCCCATAATGGGATCACATTTCATGAATGCGAGCCGCATAATTATCGCATTCTTGTTCTTGAGTTTTTACGGAGGAAGTTATGCGGCGCACTATGCGATCGCATAACAGGTATGCAGATCGCATAGTTGTTGCATACCTGGATAGTATGATTCTCTTTTTGCCCTAGCTGAGGGCTACTTATGCGACATGTCTGCGCACCGTATAACAGGAATGCGATCGCATTCCTAACTACATACCTGCATCGGAGCTTCTAATTTCTAATTTTAAAACCCGACCCCCAGCTTAATAAAACACCCATCCCCCTCATTTTTAACGACTTTCTGATTAAAATAGAGAGAAGTGAGAGTGGGTTCTAGTGACAGAGTCACCATCTCTACCAAATTGATCCTCCATCTTTACTCAAGCTTAAAATTAATCAAGTAGACGTCATCTTCTTCACCATAAGATGTAAGTTTCCACCCCATTTCCCTTAATTATCAGATTATAGTTAAAATGGGACACACATAGGCAGGTTCTTGAAGATGAGAGTTAAAAGACCTTGCATGCATGTGATTAATTTACCATAATCTAGTAAAGGGAAGTAGGTTAGAGTAATCTTCCACTAAAAAGGGGTTATGAAATCTACAGGAACACATAGCGTTTGATAAAATGCCCAAATGAGTTCAAGTCATGTTCATGATTCCTAATTCTACGTTTAAATGTGTCACATTGTAAATTAGATTGGAGGTGCTAGGAGGTCTGGTGATTTGAGATAGAAATTAAGGGGGGAAATCCAATTTAAGGTATGTATGGCTAAATCTAATTCTCATAGGAAAAACCCTTTGTGTTCACTTTCCGGGTATGACTCTCTTGTTGATTATCTATGGAATCCATGTGTTCTCAGTGCCTAATTGAGAAATTCTCGCTTCTATGTTGTTCCATGCTACTACCATGTTGTTATGCTATTGGAGTGTATAAATTGTAATCATCATGTTCCCTCTTTTATTATGTGTGCGATCCTATTATGTAATGGGTGTGGTTAATGTGAAATGTTGGATTGATATGAAATATGAATAAAAGGATGGTAATGAGTTTAAATACGAATCAAGAGGTTTAATTGATATGAAACATGAATAAATGGATTGGGTTGTTATGGAATATGAATTAAAGGATTGGGTTGACATGAAATATGAATCAAGAGTTACTAATGATATGAAACATGAATCAAAGAATGATATTTGTTGGGGATCAAAAAGGTTAAAAGAGATAAAAGCGACCTAAAGTATCCATGAATTGACATGAGTATGTTCTAGGGGTGAGATGGCCTATCCGATCGGGCTGGGATCGGACTCCATGCTGTACACATGGGGACTTGATATTTTAGTTGAGATGACCTAGCCGATCAGGCCGGGATCGACTCTGTGTGCACATGCCACGATGTTAGCCTAGCCGATTCGGGCAGAGATTGGACTCCGTGAATATGCCACGTTGGTGATATGAGATGTGATGATATTCAGACCTCACCTAGGGTGTCTTAGCCGATCGGGCAGAGATTGGGCTCCGTGTGAAAACGACATGGTGGATCAGTAATAAAAATAACGAGATATTAAAAGAACATTAACCAAAAGATGGAAAAACGAGATGCGAGATGTGGTAATTCTTGCTTGTGTTTTCCCTTGCTTTGGTGTATTGTTGTATGACGTCTCTATTTGTGTTTGACTATTGATGTTTATCCTATCTAGAGTAGGTTTGTTCATACGTGCTAGTACTATTCAATGGTACTAACGTTCCTTTTGCCGGGGGCGCTACATTTTTTAAATGGATGTAGGTGGTTCAGTAGCAGGTAGCGCCAACTGTCGATAGTGGTCTTTTCTCCTCCTTCCTTCCAGCAGTTCTGGTGTGCCCCACTCCCCCTCGGGGCCGTGTGTAGTTCACGTTGACTTATTTGTTTATGTTGTTCCTTTTGAGGTATAGCCGGGGCCTTGTTTCCGGCAAGTCTATGTACACCTTACCGTACTCTAAAAGGCTCCATAGACAATATGTGGGTTGTAAATATATTTTGAGTAGTTCTTGTACTTACTCGTAGTCGTGGTCCCGTATCGGGGATGTTGTTAGTATGTATGTTTTGGGAAGAATTAATGTTAAAACTTTAAAAGAGGACGATGGACTTTACAGTTATGAATGCACGTTTTGATTACCTCTTGCTATTTCATATGATAAATGTATGCTATAACCATGGGAAAACGCATCGGGTAGGGAAGGCAAATCAAGTTCGCTTGACCGGGCTCATTCAGTTAGGCGCTGGTCTCGTCCCTCAATTTTGGGGTGTGACAAACTTGGTATCAGAGCCTATGGTTTTTAAAGTGTCCTAGGATGTTTCAGAGCCGTGTCTAGTAGAGCCCTTATTATCGGTGTGTTGTCGGCCATATCTATAATTAGGTGGCTGCGTGGACATTTAGGAAAATGCCCTTTATTGTTATTCTGTATCGTGCGATGTGGTGAAAGGTGAGGTTGTCTATCTCTAACTCGTGCATTTTTCCAACTTTCAGTAAATGGCACCCAGGAAGAAAGCTCGACTCGAGCTAGAGGACAATGCCATCCCAAGTGTGGCCATAAATTCTCTATCTGAAGGTGCGGGTGAGAATGATTCCCCGACCATGAACTAGCCTGACTCCTCCGTTCTAGGCTAGACTATTCCTATTCCTGCTCCAGCAGAGGGTGCTGCAATCCCTCTCGCTGATATTCCTGATCCTCCTCCAGCTCCAGCTTTTGGTCCCGGTATTTCGGAGAGCTATTCAGATGTTGACTCAGCTAGTGGACTCCCAGACCCAAAGATAAAATGCCGCCCCTATGTCCTCTAGCGAGCAATGAGATTCTTCAGGTTCCCGTTTCAATCAGTTTCTTCAGTTAGCCCCTCCAGAGTTCACAGGTACAGACCCAGAGGCTGATCCTAAGGATTTTATTGACGAGATGTACAAGACCCTCCGAGTTATGAGGTCTACTGAGACAAAAGGGGTAGATTTATCTTCCTACCGTTTGAAGGGAGCGGCATATTCATGGTTCGAGATGTGGGAGGATTCCCGTTAGGAGGGGAGCCCTCCGGCGAGATGGGATGAGTTTGTAGAGGCCTTTATGGACCATTTCTTGCCTGCCAAGACTAGGGCAGCCCGTGCTACAGAGTTTGAGGTCCTCAAGAAGGGCAACATGAGTGTGTGGGAGTACCATATGGAGTTCGTACGCCTGTCCAAGTATGCTGTTCACATGCTGCCGACAATGGAGGCAAAATTTCATCGGTTTGTACAGGACCTTGGTTCCTTGGTTGTTAATGAAGCTTCTACAGTTGCTCTACATTCATATATGAATTATGGGAAGATTATGGGATTCGCCCAGGTTATAGAGGCACAAAAATTGAAGATAAGAATGGAGAGAGAAAGTAGTAGTAAGGCCCGGTCAACGGGAAACCCTGGGGATTCTTTTGGAGGTGGAAGACCAGTCCTTGGGAGAGGGTCATCAGGACCATCCCAGTCTCATGCTCATTCATCATCTAGTGCCCTTCCACCAGGTCGTCACCATCATCATCAGCAAGGAGGTCATTTTGGGCCCAGTTCAGGCAGCAGGGGGTTCCACCAGCCGGGTCGTTCAGGTGGGAGGTTTCAGCAGCTGCAGAGGGGCCTATGCCCCAAGAGTGAGAGGTTTCATACTGGGCCCTATTATCTTGATTGGCCAGTATGATATGGTTGTGGGGTGAGGGGTCACATTCAGAGAGACTTCCCTTCATCCAGCTAGGGAGCATGTTGGGGTGCCACCCAGCCATCTAGTTCTTCAGCTGCTACATCTTAAGCACGCTCACCAGCGCCCTTCAGCACCAGCAGGGCGTGGTGCAGCTAGGGGTGGTGCACGAGGTCGGGGAGGACCCAGTCGGTTCTATGCTTTGAGTGGTTGTCAGAGTGCGGATGCTTCTCCATATGTTGTCACAGGTATCCTGACTGTTCAATCTCATGATTTTTATGCTCTTATTGATCCCGGTTCTTCCTTAACATATGTCACTCCTTTTATTGCTTCTAGTTTTAGGATAGAACCCGAACAACTCCATGAGCCGTTCTCAGTGTCGACTCTGATTGGTGAATCTATTACGGCCGCGCGAGTCTATACGAATTGTGTTGTCACGATGCATTGTCGGGATACCACAACCGATCTTATTGAGCTAGGAATGGTAGATTTTTATGTAATTATGGGGATGGATTGGCTCTATTCGTTCTTTGCTTAACTCAACTGCTGAACCAAAGTTATAAGGCTTGAGTTTCCTAATGAACCAGCTATTGAGTGGGAGGGGAATAATATCGTGCTAAGAGGTAGGTTTATTTCCTATCTTAAGGCCTCAAAGATGATCAGAAAAGGGTGCATCTACCATTTGGTCAGAATTGCAGACACCACTTCAGAGATGCCTGCTCCCGAGTCCGTGCCTGTTGTGAATGAATTTATTGATGTATTTCCGGATGAACTTCCTAGGATTCCACCAGATAGAGAAATTGATTTCGGAATTGATGTATTGCCAGATACGCAACCAATATCTATTCCACCTTACAGGATGGCGCCAGTGGAATTGAGAGAGTTAAAGGAGCAGTTGAAAGATCTTCTAGAAAAGGGTTTCATTCCGCCAAGTGTGTCGCCTTGGGGCGCACCAGTTCTTTTTGTTAGGAAGAAAGATGGGTCCCTGCAAATGTGTGTTGATTATCGGTAGCTCAACAAGGTCACCATGAAAAATAAATACCCACTGCCTCGGATAGATAATTTGTTCGACCAATTGCAAGGTTCTAGGTTCTTCTCAAAGATTGACGGTCCGGGTATCACCAATTAAAGATCAGGGAGCAAAATATTCCTAAGAACGCCTTCAGGGCTCGTTATGGGCACTTCGAATTCTTGGTAATGTCTTTTGGGCTAACCAACACCCAAGCAACTTTCATGGACCTTACGAATAAGGTTTTCAAGCCGTTTCTCGACTCTTTCGTGATAGTTTTCATTGACGATATTCTTGTTTATTCGTGAAGTCAGGAAGATCATGCTAATCACCTCAGAGCAGTTCTGCAGACTCTCCATCAGCACCAGTTATATGCAAAGTTTTCAAAATGTGAGTTTTGGCTAGAATCAATTACCTTTTTGGGCCATGTTGTTTCCTGGGAAGGGATTTGGGTTGATCCCATAAAGATTGCAGCGGTGAAGGATTGGCCTCGACCAACGACCCTGACAGAGATTCACAATTTCTTGGGTTTAGCTGGATATTATCGGAGGTTCGTGAAAGGATTATCTACTCTCGCCTCCCCATTGACTAAGTTGACGCAGAAAGCAGTTAAGTTCCAGTGGTCCGATGCTTGTGAAAAGAGTTTCTAGGGATTGAAATCAAGATTGACTTCGGCGCCGGTGTTGACCTTGCCAAAGGGTACAGAGGGGTTCGTGGTATATTGTGATGATTCAAGGGTTGGCTTGGGGTGTGTGTTGATGCAATGTGGTAAGGTAATAACGTACGCTTCAAGGCAGCTCAAGAATCACGAGAAGAATTGTCTGACACATGATTTAGAGCTCGCAGCGGTTGTCTTTGCATTGAAAATCTGGCGGCATTATCTTTATGGGGTCCATGTGGACGTGTTCACAGACCACAAGAGTCTTTAGTATTTATTCAAACATAAGGAATTGAACTTGAGGCAGAGGAGATAGTTGGAATTGCTCAAGGATTATGATATGAATATCTTGTATCATCCGGGGAAGGAGAATATGGTGGCATACGCTCTTAGTCAGAAATCCATGGGTAGCTTGGCTCATTTAGAAGTAGGTCGGAGGCCTTTGGCTCGGGAAGTTTACCAGTTGGCCAGTCTGGGGGTTTCTCTTTCAGCCTCAGACGAAGGGAATGTTGTGGTGTGCAACAGAGCTGAATTTTCGCTTATAGCGAAAGTCAAGGAAAAACAATTCAATGATCCAGCATTGGCACAGTTGAGGGTGGCAATTCTAAATCACAAGACAACATCTCTTTCACTCGGCAATGATGACGATGTTTTGCGGTGCCACGAGAGACTATGTGTTCCGGATATGGATGATCTTCAGGAGAGGGTAATGGCGGAGGCTCACCATTCTAGGTATTCCGTACACCCAGGTTCTATGAAAATGTATCACGATCTCAAGGAGATTTATTGGTGGAATGGTATGAATAGGGGTGTGGAGGACTTTGTGGCTAGGTGTCCGAACTGTGAGCAAGTGAAGGCCGAGCATCAGAGGACCGGTGGGTTGGCGCAGCTTATGGAAATACCAATGTGGAAATTAGAGATGATCAATATGAATTTTGTGGTAGGGTAACCCCGCACTCCACGTAAGTTCGACTCAATTTGGGTAATAGTGGGTCGGCTCACGAAGTCAGCGCATTTCTTGCTAGTCAAGTCCACCGATACTGTAGAACAATATGCTCAGTTGTATATCAAAGAAATAGTCAAACTCCATGGCACTCTAGTTTCTATTATCTCGGATCGAGGGGTCCAGTTCATAACTAACTTTTGGAAGAAATTTCAGCAAGGTTTGGGGATGCAGGTAAATCTCAGCACAACCTTCCACCCACAGACTGACGAACAAGAAGAGCGGACTATTCATACACTTAAAGACATGTTGCGAGCTTGTGTACTTGTTTTAAGGGTAGCTGGGATGACCATTTTGCCACTTATAGAGTTTGCTTACAATAACAGTTTCCATGCTGGTATTCAAATTGACCCATTTGAGGCATTGTGCGGAAGAAGGTATAGGTCTCTGATTGGATAGTTCGAGGTTGGAGAGGCGAAACTGCTAGGGCCGGATCTTGTGCATCAGGATATGGAGAAGGTTTAATCATAAAGGAGAGGTTGAAAACTGCTCAGAGTCGTCAGAAATCCTATTCGGACGTTCGTCGTAGGGATTTGGAGTTTCAAATAGAATATTGGGAATTCTTGAAGGTGACTCCTACGAAGGGAGTCATGCAGTTTGGAAAGAAGGGGAAATTGAGCCCAAGGTATGTCGGGCCGTATAGGATTGCTCAGAGGATAGGACAGGTGGCGTATAGGCTGGAGTTTCCCCCTGAAATGTCATTGGTGCACCCGGTGATTCATGTGTCCATGTTAAATAAGGTGATTGGAGATCCATATGTCATCGTGCCGATTGAGACCGTTGAAGTTAATGAAGAATTATCGTATGAAGGGGTTCCGGTTGCTATTCTTTATAGGCAAGTCCGCAAGTTGAGAAACAGGGAGATTGCTTCGGTTTAAGTATTTTGGTGGAGTCAACAAGTCGAGGAAGCCACATGAGAAGAGGATAATGAAATGAAAGTGAAATACCCTCATTTATTTGAATAAGTCAAATAGTTGTTTTTGAAAGTGGTCATCTCTAAGAAATTGCATTTTGTGTCTTATCCTATGTAAAGCCACCCCACTCCCCTAATCCCTCTTCTCTTATGAATTCTCAACTTTGAGCCATATTTGTATACATTGTGTTAGCTGAATTATGTGCAACCCCTTTGAAGTAACTGAATTATGTGCAAATCCGTTGTATTGGATGGGCTATGTGCAACTTGTGAAGTAACTAAAAGTATGTGGAACTTGTTGAAACGTGTTTCGCGGGATCTATGACAGGTGCATAGGCCTATTTACAAAGGAAACTCTGGCGAAATTTTTAGAAAAATCGAAGTTAGTGAAAATTGGGGGTTGGCATTTTGTGTTTTCATACCCAAGTGATCCCCCGATCCTCATTCAAGGATGAATGATTTTAAGTGAGGGAGGATGCAAAGACCCGTAAAATTTCTCAACTAAAAATGATGCCTAGATCGGTCCCCATATAACTGTAGGAATTGTTTAAATGAACCCTTTTGGAGTAAAACGTACCGCAGGGCTTAAAACATAGAATTTTTTAGAATTGCGCTGATCTGCGTCCGTTATGCGATCGCATATCTGGTATCCGACGCATAATGGTCGCATACTTGGATAGTTTGATATCCAATTTGAGGACATCTATACGGCCCATAATGCGATCACATTTCATGAATGCGAGCCACATAGTTTTCGCATTCTTGCTCTTGAGTTTATTCGCAAGGAGTTATTCGGTGCACTATGCGATCACATAACAGGTATGCAAACTGCATAGTTGCCACATACCTGGACAATCTGCTTCTCTTTTTGGCCCAGCTGAGGGCCACTTATGCGACAGGACTGCGGACCGCATAACAGGAATGCGATCGCATTCCTGACCGCATACCTGCATCGGGGCTTCTAATTTCTAATTTTAAAACCCGACCCCCAGCTTAATAAAACACCCATCCCCCTCATTTTTAACGACTTTATGATTAAAATAAAGAGAAGTGAGAGTGGTTTCTAGTGAGAGAATGTCACCATCTCTACCAAATTGATCCTCCATCTCTACTCAAGCCTGGAATTAATCAAGTAGACATCATTTTCTTCACCATAAGAGGTAAGTTTCCACCCCATTTCCCTTAATTCTCAATTTATAGTTAAAATGGGACACACATAGTTTGGTTCTTGAAGATGAGAGTTAAAAGACCTTGCATGCATGTGATTAATTTACCATAATCTAGTAAGGCGAAATAGGTGAGCGTAATCTTCCACTAAAAAGGGGTTATGAAATCTAAAGGAACACATAGCATTTGATAAAATTCCCAAATGAGTTCAAGTCATGTTCATGATTCCTAATTCTAAGTCTAAATGTGTCACATTGTAAATTAGATTAGTGGTGCTAGGAGGTCCGGTGATTTGAGATAGAAATTAAGGGGGGAATTCCAATTTGAGGTATGTATGGCTAACTCTAATCCTCATAGGAAAAACCGTTTGTGTTCACTTTCCGGGTATAACTCTCTTGTTGATTATCTATGGAATCTATGTGTTCTCAGTGCCTAATTGAGAAATTGTTGCTTCTATGTTTTTCCATCCTACTATCATGTTATGCTATTGGAGTGTATAAATTGTAATCATCATGTTTCCTCTTTTTATTATGTGTGCGATCCTATTATGTAATGGGTGTGGTTATGTGAAAGGTTGGATTGATATGAAATATGAATAAAAGGATGGTAATGAGTTGAAATACGAATCAAGAGGTTGAATTGATATGAAACATCAATAAATGGATTGGGTTGTTATGGAATATGAATTAAAGGATTAGGTTGAAATGAAATATGAATCAAGAGATACTAATGATATCAAAGATGAATCAAAGAATGATATGTGTTGGGGATCAAAAAGGTTAAAAGTGTTAAAAGTGACTTAAAGTATCTATGAATCGACATGAATATGTCCTAGGGGTGAGATGGCCTATCCGATCGGGCTGGGATCGGACTCCATGCCATACACATGGGGACTTGATATTGTGATATGATGATGATTATTGTCTTCACTATTTTAGTTGAGATGGCTTAGCCGATCGGGCAGAGATCGGACTCCATGTGCACATGCCACGGTGTTAGCCTAGCCGATTCGGGTAGAGACCGTACTCCGTGTGAACATGCCACGGTGGTGATATGAGATGTGATGATATTCATACCTTACCTAGGATGTCTTAGCCGATCAGGCAGAGATCAGACTCCGTGTGACAACGACACAGTGGATCAGTAATAATAATAACAAGATGAAACTTAAAAGAACATTAACCAAAAGATGGCAAAACAGGATGAGGGATGTGGTAATTCTTGCTTATGTTTTCCCTTGCTTCGGCGTATTGTTGTATGACGTCTCTATTTGTGTTTGATTATTGATGTTTATCCTATCTAGAGTAGGTTTGTTCATACGTGCTAGAACTATTCAATGGTAATGTCTCTTTTGCCGGGGGAGCTACATCTTTTAAATAGATGTAGGTCGTTCAGTAGCAGGTAGCGCCGAGCCGACTATAGATAGTGGTGTTTTCTCCTCCTTCCTTCCAGCAGTTCTGGTGAGCCCCGTTCCCCCTCGGGGCTATGTGTAGTTCATGTTGGCTTCATTGTCTATGTTGTTCCTTTTGAGGTATAGCCGGGGCCTTGTTGCCGGCAAGTCTATGTACACCTTACCATACTCTTAGAGGCTCCGTAGACAATATGTGGGTTGTAAATACATTTTGGGTAGTTTTTGTACTTACTCGTAGTCATGGTCCCGTATCAGGGATGTTGTTTTTAGCATTATTTTAGTAAGAATTAATGTTAAGACTTAAAAAGAGGAAGATGGACTTTACGATTATGAATGCACGTTTTGATTACCTCTTGCTATTTCATATGAGATGTATGCTATAACCACGGGAAAACTCGTCGGGTAGGAAAGGCAAATCAGGTTCGCTTGACCGGGCTCATTCGGTTAGGTTCCCGTCTCGTCCCTCAATTTTGGGGCGTGAAAAACTTGGTATCAGAGCCTATGGTTTTTAAAGTGTCCTAGGATGTTTTGGAGCCGTGTCTAGTAGAGCCCTTCTTATCGGTATGTTGTCGACCACATCTATAATTAGGGGGCTGCATGGACATTTAGGAAAGTAACCTTTATTGTTATTCTGTATCGTGCGATGTGGTGAAAGGTAAGGTTGTCTATCTCTAACTCATGCATTGTTCCAACTTTCAGTAAATGGCACCCAGGAAGAAAGCTCGACTCGACCTAGAGGCCAATGCCACCCCAAGTGTGGCCAAAAATTCTCCATCTGATTGTGCGGGTGAGAATGATTCCCCGACCATGAACCAGACTGACTTCTCCGTTCCAGGCCAGACTATTTCTATTCTTGCTCCAGCGGACTCTGAGGGCTGCCTAACACCTTCCCCTTGGTGTAATTTCAAGCCCTTACCATGTCTTTGGTTATCCAAATCTATGTTTGTAAATGATCCTGAATAGGTGCCCTAACGCACCTTAATTCATTAGGTGGCAACTCTTCGATTCCTTGCATACCCCTTTCCCAAAAGGAAACGAGTTGTCCCGATAATGTCAAGACCCCGAATAATCCAAAAGGAGGAGTTAAAAAAGGGGGGCGCGACAGCATGTCGACTCTGCTGGGGATTTGTAGGCTTTTACCATTTCAAACCACTTTGTAAATTTGTATCTCTTCCCTCTCCCCTTATGTGCAAGTAGTTGTTTATTTCCTTCAAGCATTTAATTTTTCTCAAAAACTGACATGTTTCCTTGTTTCCCTTTGTAATCGCTTTTTAAATTATAACGGTTGTATTTAGTGCTTTCACAACGTGCAAATACATGACTACATGCCTTTACTGCTTATTTATTGCATAATCATGCTCAACATCATACCCGCTCATGCCAAAACAAATCCTATAGCAACACTTGATGAGTGGTTGTGACCTTCTTATTTTATATCACCCATAAATTCGGAAAGGCTTATTTGCAGTAAAACTAGTCGATCAGCGGTGCAGTCGACAGTCCCGTGCCTTCCCTCTTGAGTTGTCCACTCAAGGGTACCGGTCTAATACCCTATAGAACCTTACTCTGTTAAACTGTACATGCATCATAGTCAAACCTAGATAGGTTAATGTGTTGTCCGCACAATAGCCTTTAAGATGGCCTTGTCCAAAGTCCACCGGGTTTTCATAATCCTAAGAACATCATCACACTCTGTGCATTTATTTGGAGAACTAAATGCTTGTGTGCTAATCATAAATGTTAAATAGTCGAGTCTGATGGGGGTAAGGGCCTAATCATGTTTGTCTTGCAGAAATATGAAGCACAAAGTCCCTAGATTCGGCAAGGTTCACAAATATTCACCCAAAGCTCTTGAAATGGTGGGAGGATATTCACTCAAGTGATAAGAAACTTATCAAGAAATACCTGGGTAATTTACCGTCTCTCCTAGATATACAACCCAACAACATGTTGATCGAGGCTGCTACCTTATTCTGGGATAGCGAAAGAGCTGTGTTTTGTTTTGGGGACATTGAGATGACACCGTTGCTAGAGAAAAATAGGAGACTGGTGAGGTTAGACTGGGGAACCCCTGAGTCATTGGTGCCTGAAAACCACACAGGCAAAGGGTTTTGAAAATGATGGGTCTGAAGAAGAATGTTGAATTAGAATGCCTGAAGGAGTCGTACATACCTTTTGAATACTTATATGAAAGGTACGGCACATCAAATCATACCGTACCTACCATGACAAATTCGCCATTACATCTTTGGGACATATTCACCGTAGGGTATTTGTCTTCATTGTCTGCTTCCTGGGGTTGATCGTGTTTCCAACAAAGAAAAAAGGATCCAAACTAGGTTAGCTATGGCAACCAAGACTTTGATGGAAGGACTTGACGGGCAAACTTTTAGCATTGTCACAATGATCATAGCAGACATTTACCGAGCTCTAGAACGCTGCTAAAGAGGAGCTAAGCACTTCGAGGGTTGCAACCTATTACTACAACTGTGGCTCTTAGAATATCTCCAAAAGGGTCAGTACCAACAAGAATTTACGTGAAGGGCGTGGAATGATCACATCGCTTTCCACCACCCCAAGCTAATGACATATACTCCCGACAGGTTTTCTCAGCCTGAAACTGCCAAGGAATGGGTAGAGTTCTTTGATAACCTGACTGAGGAGCAGGTACAGAGGATGTTCGAGTGGTTTCAAACAAATGAACTCATTGGCAGGTTTAGAGATGCACCACACTTGGTGCTAATCGGGCTACGAGGAATATATCCTTACGTTCTTCTCCGTGTTATGAGACAAGCAGGAAGAAAACAAGTTGTGCCAAGGGTCGACAAGATAAGTCATTTTCGAGCTGACTTTCAGGATGATGATATACCTTACAAGTTCCAAGCCCAACATATGTCGTACTGCAAGATCATAATGGAAAAAGACATGATTGAACCAGACAGGTATCACGTAGGTTGTGCACCTTTCTACTCAGGGTGGTTAGAAGACAATTGGGATGGTTTATTCAGACCGAGGTTCAGCCGAGACCATAGAATCATAGATGAGAGGGCCGAGGCTCAGGTCAAGCATAATCAACTACGCAAGAGGATCCGTGAATGAGAGAATGAGCACCGTGAGATACACGAAACCAACAATAGATTGACTGAAGAGTGGAAAGACATGGTCGTCCATTCCAGCAAGAAGCTGGAATACTTGGAGCGAGGCATAGTCGAGCTGGAAGGCAAGATCATAAAAAGAGTTGAAAACTGTCAAAGGGCTGAAGGGAATGAAGGTGGACATATAGCCATAGCATATCTACTGCTGGGACTTCGCGAGCCGGGGAACCTGTTCGATGGAATCAAGGATACCGAATTTGGGGAGGGTCCTTCTGGAACTAAGTACAATAGGATTTCTTTTTTCGCTTTATCAATGTAATATGGCCAATGGCCATTAGTGACTTTATTTCTTGATTATTATTTAGTGTCGTTTTGGATTTGTCTATTTTTATATTAATGAAATGAGGCATTTTGGCATTTAAGTTCTCCAAATTAACTTGTCGCTAGGCCTATCTCAGGCACAACGAGGTTCCCCAAATTGGGACACGCTTTATATTCCCGCACTATGTGTTTAAATATCGCAATACTTTTTCATAATCCTCACTGACTTGGATACCTTTTTATTTGTTTTTTTTCTTTCTATTATTCCCCCTCCCCAAAGGTTGGTTCGTGCACTCTGGCATCATAATCATACTACACAAGATCCAGGGTCCCTCCACCCTCTCCTCCTCCTAGTCCTCCCAAAGGAAGAAGCAAAGACAAAGGAAAAATGGAAGATTTGAGCAACACAACACCAGTTGAACGAGTAGAGGCCGCTGGCAGCCAGGGTATTCAAGTTCAGAACAAGGCTATGTCACAGCTAGAGCAAAGGTTGTTAAAGCTCCAAGGAGAACTTGAGCAGGTCCGGAATTTGGAAAGTTTATCATTCACACTCAGTGTTCCAGATGTCAACCATCCTAACACCCAAAATCCCATACCTCCTCAAATACCCCAACAGACAGAATCATCCCGCAACTCATCACCAAAAAGAATCAAACTCTTCCAACAATACAATTCTTGCCACTCTACACGAAATAATCCACTACTTGTCCCCGAGCCATAAAACTCCACAAATGACCACCTTTACGCCCAGGTTCCAGGCCATCACAACAACCCCATCTACGTGGAGAGTATGCTGCACTATACCCAACCCATTTCATACACATCTGAATCTAGTGAAAACGATTTGCTTATCAAGAATTTGGTTAAAGAACTTAAGAAGCTGACTAGCCGGGTTCAAGGTGTTGAAGGAAGCAAAGGAGTTGAAGGACTGAATTATGAAGACCTCTGCATACAGCCCGATATCGAATTTCCCGAGGGGTACAAACCTCCTAAGTTTAAGATGATCGACGGTACAGGTGATCCGAGGGTCCATTTGAGGACCTACTTTGACAAATTGGTTGGGGTAGGGAGAGATGAGAAGATGCGCATGAAGGTATTTATGAGGAGCTTAACAAGGGATGCTCTGTCTTGGTACATCATCCAAGACCCTATGAAGTGGTCCAATTAGGTGAACATGGCATCAGACTTCATGGACCGGTTCAGGTTCAATACAGAGAATGCGCTAGATGTGTTCTATATTCAAAACCTTAAGAAGAAGCCCACAGAAACTTTTCGCAAGTATGCTACTCGCTGGAGATCTGAAGCAACTAAGGTCAGACCTGCCCTAGACGAAGAGCAAATGAACAAGTTCTTCGTCCGAGCAAAAGACCCACATTATTATGAGCGGCTGATGGTAATCGAGAACCACAAACTCTCTGATATTATCAAGATGGGTGAGAGAATTGAGGAAGGAACTAAAAGCGGAATGGTCACCAAATTTGAAGCCTTACAAGATACAAACAAGGCCCTACAATCTGGCGGTGTGTCCAAGAAAAGATATGTGGGAGCCGTAATGGTTGCACAGAGGACTAAATCTCCACTGAAATACCAAACCTACCAAACACCCCCGCTCACATATCAGCCAGCACCAACATACCAAGCACCCTCGCCTACATACCAGTCAGCACCTCCACCAACATATCAATCATCTCTCCCACCTACCTACCAACCGCAATCTCCCAAATATTCTCAGCCTGCTCCTATTTACCATACCTAAAACTCTCAACCATCTCACTACCAATCACCCCCTACTCGCCAAAATTTCCCAAGACTTCGACCCAACTTTGATCGCAGACCTCCTAAACAATACACTGGCATTGCTCAACCTATCGACTAGCTGTATGAGAAATTGAAAGCTACTGGTTATGTCACTCCTATTCCTTCCGCAACCCCTGAGAATCCCTATCAATGGGTTAATCCAAATAAAACCTGTGCATACTATTCCGGCATGAAGGGACACATGATTGATGAATGCCGCTCACTGAAAGACAAGATACAATATCTTATTGATAATAAGGTCATCATAGCAAAGGAATCCACTTCCAATGTCCGCAATAATCCACTCCCAGACCATAAGGGTGGAGGCGTCAACATGATCGAGGTACAAGAATATTGGGACACAGAGGAGTCGATCGTGTTGATCATAGAGGGTGATGACCCAAAGAAGCCAACAATCACTCTTAATCCTATCATAGTACAGGTTCAGTTATCCGGGGATGCTTAGGTAGTTGCGTCAGTTCCTTTTGAGTTTGAAGCGGCATCACCTGCAAATGCACCTGCGCCATTTGAGGTCGAAGTTATGTTACCTGCTAAGGCACCTGCCAATCACAGTGGCGGTGTCAACCACACCACCTTTCTACATTAATGCAGTACCGTGGGATTATGTAGCTGAGGCAAGAAGGAAAGGAAAAGTCAAGATCGAAGAAGCTACTGTTGCAAGGGAATGATAAGGACCGGCAGGGTCTATACACCTGAACATTTGGCTGAATCCAGCAAAGATGCTTCCAACCAGCCACCCATCATTGAGATAGACCCAGATGACCTTTGGAGGAAGGTGTATGCCAAAGAATACTCCGTCATTGATCAGTTGAACAAAACCCTATCGCGCCCCTTTTTCTCGCGGAGATCGGGGTTTATGATATTTGGTTGAGGCAACTCGTTCCTTTTAGGAAAAAGGGTTTGTATTTTGAAGACTTGCCACCTAATGATTTTGGGGTTCGTTAGGGAACCTAAGGGGGTTCATCTATAACTACGTTGTTAACCAGAGATAAGGTAAGGTCTTGAAATTATCCTAACGGGAAGGTGTTAGGAATCCCTCAGGATCCACAAGTGTGGTTCCCGGCCAAACATCTTTATTTTGAATTTATACAATTTTTAGCAAAACAAACAAGTAGGGCTCAAATAATAGGGGGTTTAAGTCTTAAGTACAGAGATGTTTGAAAACGATTAATGAAAATATTAGATTTTAAAAAGAATTACAATCTAAGCATGTAAATTAAAGGGTATCCTAGGTTTATAATATGGATCACCTCAATGCAATACCCGGTATGACACTCCTCAAAGAGGGGCTACGCGTGGTATTAGCGCACTGGTCATCATATCCATATTCTACCCTTTCCCACCTCGTGAAGGTAGCTAAAGCGCGTGTTGGTCACGAACTCTATTGCATGCTATTATCCGTCCCTTTCCTATTAGTCCTGGAGGAAATTAGGACTTCTATCCTAAAAAGGAGGTTTCTAGGTAGACCCCAGGTTTTAAAGGTAAAAATGCTAGGGCGACATATAATAGGCAAGTAGGACTTGCAGATAAAGTGAGAGCATGGAAAAACAAGTAAAGGCTGACATATACCTCCACACACATTGCACATAAACAGTATTTCTCATACACAAATTATAGTCCAGATTCAGTTCCTAAGCATGGTGTCTAAATGATAATAGTAGAATCATTTTTATTAAATAACTCAGAGAGGAAGTCCTAATCAGGCTTGCCTACTGATTTTAACATGCTGATAGTTAGCATAGTCACACAGAAAGATATGGTTTTATTTCTTGCAGTTGATTACCTAAGGCTTGCCTTGGTGTAAAATAACATGCAGCAGTTGTACAAATTTGTTAAGGATTCCAGATTATCAATCCTACTAGCATGTGATTCTAAGTGTGTACAAAAGACCGATTGCCATTTTATTAGAGCAGGGGACTGTTTCAGACATGTGTTTAGACTAAGTGTAGTAAGTGAGTATGATCCTATTGCATGATGTCTAATGCAGCATGATAACTTAAACATGGATTTCTAAATGCATACAGGATCACAACATTATGCAGAACCTCTGGAAAAGAATAGGTGATTGTTTTTAATAGGTTTAGCAGGATCTCTAAGTGCGTAGGCATGGTAAAACCTGATTGCAACTTTGTTAATACAATTATTCTAAGGCAGGATTTGATTTCAGAACATGTTGATAGAATCACACAGTAGCAATTTTTGTTATTATCATTAATCCTATGAACAAGATTTCTAGGTGAGGGGAATGAATGATGATATGCTGAAAGAAAGCAGGGGAATGAACCTAAGTAACATGGCATCTAAATGCATGGCATGCTTGGGCATGTTGTACCTAAACATGATTGTTGTTGCATATAGAAAGTAAACCTAGGAACATGATTTCTACCCTTACTTATACAATAGCATGCATATCCCCACCCATTTTCACTATCCAACCCTAGAATCATTTTTACAAATAATTATTACAAGCCTCTACTATGAATTACATAAAAAAAATAGGAAAAGAAGAAGTTAACTATAGGGAGCCTTCCATAATAGGCCCAGGTTTCTAGATCCTTAATTCCATGTACTGTTATTTCACAACCTTTCATAATCCGGGAGTGTCAGAGTTCCATAAGGATCTCAGAGGATCCCGGGCAGTGCTCACACACAGATTTCATAGCCAAGATAGAGTAAGTGCAGTCTGGAAAGGCCAGCTCTTGTGTGTCAAAGTTAAGAGAGAGCTCAAGGATCCCAAGGCAATGCTCACACAAAAGGGGCAGATCTTAATATCTAGGAGTATAGTGAAATGTGCTCATAGTTTGAGGAATTTAAGAGAACAATTTTGAAACAGTTTGAAAGAGGAGAGACTTAGGAAAAGGAAAAAAACTTTCATAACAAAGGTTTAACTGATGAAAAATAGAGTTGGGAGAAAACCCAAACTCAAAACAAAAGTAAAACCAGCATCACATAATGGACCCAGGGTGGTCCAGCAATCAAAAACAGGGGTGAGAGGGTTTGAGGGATAAATACAGAGCCTGTGTAGCAGACAGAAGCACACATAGACATACAATCAGAAGTTCCCAAGGTTCAAGGTGGTCAGGGGTATAGCAAAGTGTTAGAACATATCAACACCAACAATTGAGACCATGATTGCACTAATGTATTAGTCACAAGCCTAGACATTCACCTAAGGAACAGATGCTAAGTACACAGAGACATATTGGTTATTTATAAGTAAGGTGAAGCTAAACATGTAGAGGAGATTCAGAACCCTAAATGCATGTTGAATAGCAAAACAGTAACTAAACACATATCAGCAATACAAGGAATTGAACCAGTAATAAAAGCATATTGGTTTGATGACTGAAGTCTAAATCAGAACATACCAGTTTAAAGGAGAAAAAAACTAAAGAAGAAGTTGAGAGAGGCACAGTAATTAGCCTTGGCTTGTAGGCGGCTAATTCAGATCTGTAGCAAGCAACACAGAAAAGAGAGAGAGAGCAAGTTTAGTTGTGAGAGAGAGTGCACAGATTAGTTTGTGTCTGTGTGTCTCCATTGAAAAACAAGAGGATTGTGTATATATAGCTTTGAAAATTGTGGTAAATAAGGTGAAAATCAAAGTCAAGAAGTAATTAAAGGGATTCATAATCAATCAGTATCAGAATGGTATGAGTACTTCGTTAATCAAGGGAATCAACTTCAAACGGTAAAGACAAGTGACCAAGTAAGGAAAGAAATCCATGGCTAGCATATAACACATAAGGAAACATTTCAAACTAATAAAAGTATAGGGAAGGTAATTAGGCTAGGTACATAACATATTAATTAAGGAATGTCATAACAATCAGCTTGACAGCATAATTAACTACGAAAAATAAGGCAGGGAATGATGAAAATCAGCAGGAAACCCTCAAGAGAGGTTCAAATTACAGGAAATTAGCATCAATTAGGGAAAGTATTATGTATGACTGGAATACCCCACATGAAGATAATTCAGCATATAGAACAAGTAATTAGTATAGGTCCAACAAAATCTAATTAAGAATCGATTAAATAGTAGAATTAATCAAATAAGGAAAGTGAATAACTCATGGATCAAAATCAGTAATGTATTACCCTAGGGGATCAGTGAAGGACACTAATCCTAGGGAACCAAGGAGTCAAATAAGGACAACATTAGCTAAAGGAAAATAACACGAATTAAATGGACAATGTTCAAGAAGTCAGAAACCTTAGTAATCACAGTAAAGTAAAGTCATACGAGATTAGGGATTCATAGGTATTACAGGGTAAACATGGATGTAAGCAAAAAAAACAAGAAAATCATAGACATATATGCACACCATAGGGTAAAGTTTTAGAGAATCATAAAGCTCGTGAGACACCAGTACATATGCAAACATATTATCAGAGACAAAATCATGAACTCAAGGTTTAGGACGAAAGATTAGGGTTTTTAACACAACAACTCAGATAAAGAGAGATACTTAAATAAATTGCTAAAACATAGTAGAAATCCTAGGATAACACTGAAAAAATCGTAGGAAAACTGTTTAAAAGAAGGGATTATGAAACCCTAGTTTGAGATAAAGAAACGTTTAGAAACAATAAAGCTTTTTGAAGGAAACATATAAGAACCTCGTGATATACATAGATCCATGATAGATCTAAAAGAATCAGATAGTTTTAAGAGTTAGGGTTTCAAAGAGAAATCAGAAATGATAGGGAGAAACCTTAATGTTTCACTGGCTTTAGCCGGAGAGGTCATAAATCTTACTCAGACGGCCAGCGGTGGCCGGAAATGGCATGAGAACCCATGGGTTAGTGAACCGCCTTCTGGTTCCTCTAAGGGCCTCAAGGTAGTGATCCCCGGCATAGAAATGAAGCAAGGGCCAAGAGATGAGGAGAGGCCATGGTTTCCGTCAGGGGAAGTGGCCGGAGGAGATGAACGGCCTTCATCGGAGTATAGGGAAGGTGAGAAGTTTCTAGAGAGAACCTAGAGAGATCCACAGAGAATGAGAGACGGGGAAAATGAGGGGGGGGGTAGTCATTTGGGATTAATTTAGGTAAGTTTCAATCTGGGCCATTGATTTGAATTAATCAACGGCTCAGATTGAATGAGAGGATTGGGTCGGGTAATTTTTAGGAGTTGGGCTTAGGTTATTGGGCTAATTCAGTTGGGTTCAGGCCTGGGTGTTACACCCCATAGTCTCGTACGTGAGAGTACGTCGTAAGTCAATTGATGTAAGCTTTGAAATAAGATCATCTTTGAAAGTACATAAAGTAAGTTAATCATGTTACCTTGGAGGTTAAAAATATTTAAGATCATGAATAACGAGTACCAAGAGGGTTGTAAAGGTTAGAAGCTAAACCAATTGAAGAAAATAAGTTTCGTCGAAAGTCGACGAGTTTGGAATGTTATAACATGTACTTTAGGGTGAGACTATGGTTCGTTACATGATGTGGAGGTTATTATATGAGTTATTTTTATCATATGATAGTTGTGTTGTACGTTTTGAAGTCAATCAAGTTATGGAATAAAAGTTGGCAAAGGTCTTCACAAGTTACACTCATAATGTGCTTAAAATTAGGTCAAATGTAACTGAGATTTTATCCCAATATATTTGAATTATTGGATGGTATACCAACCAAATTGAATATCTATGAGTAAAGTTTCCAACTCATTAAAGCGTTCATCGATATGACATAGGAGTAGAGAGATATTTGCAGTTTTGTGAGACTGCGCATACATCATAAGTGACAAGTAGGTGGATCACTAGAGCTTTCTGAGCAATACATTTCATGTTTTATATGAGGTCTTATTGGGATATATTATATACAAAATTTATGGCTTGGAATTTAGTTTCAAACGCTCTTAAGCGTTCGTTCATACGGCATCGGGATAAAAAGATATAAGCGTCGAAAGATGGACCAATCCTAGGGTGCCAAGCTAGCACCTCTTTGACTTTTCCAAAGTTGATATATATAAGTCTTAGGTCAGCTTTATATTCATTTTTCAGCATAAAACGACCAGAGAACACCCAAAACCATTACCTCAAGCTATCTTCTAGGGTTTCAAGGAAGATTATCATCCCGGGCATGAAATCGAGAAGTGATAACATCAAAACGATCCCTACGACGTAAGTGTCATTATACCGCCTCTCCTTTTTCTTTGTGGTTATAGTTTTGGGAGTTACTTCATAGTTAATAAACGACTGATATATGTATATAAGTGTTTAAATATCAAGGAAGGTCGACAAATGTGTTTCCTAATATTTAGAACTCACGGGACGGTGATCGGAAGCCGTGAGTTTGAGTTATTTGACTTGTAGCAGACTGTTTTGTGCTCCTATTGGGCTGCGTGTTTTACTACTGTTTTGTGGAGTTTTGGAGGAGGAACTCTGTGTATAAAAACCATATATATGTAGGGTTTTGATCTGGTCGTTTAGTTTGTGTGTGGACTATTTTGGGAGGCTCAATATGATTATTATTGATGTTGTTCGGGATGTTTGGTTATTTTGTTGACTTGTGTGAAGTCATATACACAGGGGAGGTGCTGTCCGTTTCATTGTAAAATAGGATGTGTCCGATACATAATAGTTATGATGCTTAAACGATAACGATAGTGTCGTTTCCCTTATTGTAGATTATGAAGTTGTGACACTTGCGTAGCTTGAGGTTGGGGCAGTATATACAAGGTATGTTAAGGCTATCCCTTCTTTCTTTTTGGCATGATCAAAATAATACAAATGAACGAGCTTCTATAGATACTCTACTCTTAGAAGCTAACAGTACTTACATTATTTCCCTTCTTATGGAACAATTGATGTTGAGGTTGCTTCTCTTTATCAATGTTGTTGGTACTTCATGATTCTTTTAATATTCTTGATGAAGCGTTAATCCTACTAATGTGTACGGAGAATATCGACCTTACGTCACTCCGAAAGGTTCAGAATATGATTCCAATGAGTCTTACATGCATTATATATATGTAACTATTTTACTCTAGTGAGCCACGCTATAGTCGGCCGGGTATGGCACCTATTGTGCAACCACCGATCAGTTGGGTTTACCGAGTCCTCTTTGAGGCCAGGTGTGATATGATGATGATGATGCCCATAGAGGTAAATGTTCTATGATGATGATGATGATGCCCACAGAGGCAAATGTTTTAAAGGTTTATGTATATATATGTATGAATCACACATTTCATGTTATTATCTCTTAGAAGAACTCATATGTTACAAGTTGTATCTCCTACATCTCTCTTTACATTATTGTTCTTAGTTATGCTTTTCTGCCTTATTTACACAGTACTTTATTCGTACAGACGTCTCTTTTTCTTGGGGACGCGGCGTTTCATGCCTGCAGGTTTCGATAGACAGATTGACACTCCTCCTAGTAGGCTATCAGCTCAGCGGAAGGTGTTTCTACACTCCACTTGCTCCGGAGTTGCCTATTTGGTAAGTATTATTGGGACATACATTGACTAGTATGGTGGGGCCCTGTCCTGACCTTTTTTTGATGTTTATGTACTCTTCGCGGCTTTGTAGACAGAGGTTCAGTTCGTATTGTATGTCAGAGGCCTTGGCGGCCCATATGTATTCATGTTTTCTAAAAAAAAGGTAGTGATACAGTGTTTTTTTTCACTTACAATTGTACATTACGAGTTGTGGCCATGTAAGCCCATGATAGTTACAAAAGGAATGAACGAGTTTCAGAGTGGTTCGCTCGGGCCAGTTTGGTAATGGGTACCAGCCACGCCTCCCAAGGTTTGGGGCGTGATAAAGTGGTATCAGAGTAGGTCTGTCCTATGGGTTGTCTATGATCCATGTCTAGTAAAGTCTTGTTTATGGGTGTGTTGTGCACCACACTTATAAGAAAGAGGCTACAGGGCATTTATGACTGTTACTCTTTCTTCTTACTCTAGATCGTGTGATAGAGCTCAGTTATAAGAACTCAATTTCCTCAATTCTGTCTTATTTATAATGCGACGATCCATACATCTAGAAAGATGGTTGGTAAGGGATTGCATGTGGCTGTGAAAGAGTTGAGTCAGAGGAACTCAATTTTGCATGATGCCTATGATGAGTAAATGTAAGGTCTTCAGTAGATTACGTGTGTACTAAATGGGTAAGCCTCATGATAAGGATCTTTAAGCAAAGAATATCTATCCACCCCTATGGTGAAAAGAAATGAGAGATTCAAAAGCTAGATATAAGTTTCAACAAGAAAAAGAAGAAAGATGAAGAAGGGTACGAGGTGCCCAGTTAATGAAGATTGTCTATATTTACGATTCAAGCAGAGAAATACAAGCATATTGAATTACCTACAACTGTAACAGAGGTATGTACAATTGGCCATACACGTCTCAATTATGCCCTATGGGAGCTAACTGAAATAATTTAAGAGAAGGATAGGATATCAGGATCCAGCTGGGGTTAGAGTAACCAAAAATTGTGGATAGATTGTTATCATTATTTAACATTTTTGAAGGGTAGTGCAGGGCATGGTAATAGTTCTTATTGGGAGATAGCCAGATGTTCACTCTAGAATAATACAGTTTGATATGAATACTTGAATGTTCAGGAGGTTCAGAAGATATCCTAGAAGGGAGGAATATTTACCTTAGGATGACTCCTACCCATAGTAAAGAGAGAATGTTAGTCTACCCAAGCGCCAATGAGACATGAGCCCTAGTGACAATATATTACATAAGAGGTTTCAAATTACTAGTGGTAGATTATAGATCGGCATTAAGGCGAATCAAAAATAGATAGATGAACTTTATAAATATGACATGAGATTAGGCTGTCATTATTAAGATGAATAGTAACAAGGAAGCATTAAATGGATCAAATTTATACATATAGCATAAGCAATGAGCGAGTAACCTGGAGTTGGGTAGCAGACCTCGATAATAATAAATTGAAGTAAGAGTTATAGTACAGTATGGCCTAAATAGTTGTGGTAAAGCCATAAGAATAGATAACTGAGGCCATGAAATGAGATATAGCAATATTCATAAGTTCAACATCGTATCAAGCAAAGAACTTTAGTACATCTAAGATGCCCAGAGGGACAACGTGTCATAGTACTATATATGTTCACAAAGTGAAGCCTAGAGATTGGTTAAAAGCTAACGCAAAAAGGAGATAGGAGTCGCATTGGCGCACATTCATGGTTAGAATTGTATAGGCTGCATGAAAGAAGGTAGAAACAGTTACAATATTGTAAGAATTCGGACAACAAGTCGTGGTGTGAGAAAAGGCCTAAAAGCGGGGAATGCCCTAGCATTCGGATTTATTCACATAATAGTTGCCTAGATGTCAAGGATAGTACTAAATTATTCATAAGAGCTATAGGGTATGAAACTGATAAGCGCATTAGTAAACATTCTAGGACCAATGTTCCAAAGGGTGGAATGATGTTACACCCCATAGTCTCGTACGTGAGAGTATGTCGTAAGTCAATTGATGTAAGCTCTGAAATGAGATTGTCTTTGAAAGTAATAAAGTAAGTTAATCATGTTACCTTGGATGTTACAAATATTTAAGATCATGAATAACGAGTACCAAGAGGGTTGGAAAGCTTAGAAGCTAAATCAATTGAAAAAAATAAGTTTCATCGAAAGTCGACGAGTTTTGAATGTTGTAACATGTACTTTAGGGTGAGACTATGGTTCATTAAATGATGTGGAGGTTATTCTATGAGTTATTTTTATCGTATGATAGTTGTGTTATACGTTTTGAAGTCAAGCAAGTTGTGAAATAAAAGTTGGCAAAGGTCTTCACAAGTTACACTCATAATGTGCTTAAAATTAGGTCAAATGTAACTGAGATTTTATCCCAATATACATGAATTATTGGACGGTATACCAACCAAATTGAAAATCTATGAGTCTAATTTCCAACTCATTAAAGTGTTCATCGATATGACGTAGGAGTAGAGAGATATTTGCAGTTTCGCGAGACTGCGCATACATCATAAGTGACAAGTAGGTGGATCACTAAAGCTTTTTGAGCAATACATTTCATGTTTTATATGAGGTCTTATTGGGACATATTATATAAAAAATTGAAGGTTTGGAATTTAGTTTCAAATGCTCTTAACCGTTCTTTCATACGACATCGGGATAAAAAGATATAAGCGTCGAAAGATGGACCAATCCTAGGGTGCCAAGCTAGCACGTCTTTTACTTTTCCAAAGTTGATATATATAAGTCTTAGGTAGTCTTTCTCTTCATTTTTCAGCATAAAACGACCAGATAACACCCAAAACCATTACCTCAAGCTATCTTCTAGGGTTTCAAGGAAGATTATCATCCCGGGCATGAAATCGAGAAGCGATAACATCAAAACGATCCCTACGATGTAAGTGTCATTATACCACCTCTCCTTTTTCTTTGTAGTTAGAGTTTTGGAAGGTACTTCATAGTTAAGAAACGTCTAATATCTGTATTTAAGTGTTTAAATATCAAGGAAGGTTGATAAATGTGTTTCCTAATATTTAGAAATCACAGTACGGTGATCGGAAGCCGTGAGTTTGAGTTATTTGACTTGTAGCGGACTGTTTTGTGTTGCTGTTGGGCTACGTGTTTTATTACTGTTTTGTCGATTTTTGGAGGAGGAAGGATGTGGAGAAACAACATATAGATGTAGGGTTGTGAGCTGGTCGTTCTTTGTAATATTTTCGGGTCGTTTGACATGACTACGGTGGTCGTCTTATGTTTGAAGTGTTTAGGTTGTGTGTGGACTGTTTTGGGAGGCTCAATATGATTATTATTGATGTTGTTTGGGCTGTTTGGTTATTGTTTTGATTTGTGTGAAGTCATATATATAGGGGAGGTGCTGTCCGTTTGATGCGTGGCTAGAATTCATGATTTTTAGCATTATATACCTTGCATTTTATGTGTTTTAATGATAAAAATACACGTCATGTGTGCCTAATGGAGTTTATTTAATGTGCAGGTGAGTTGGAAATGGAAGACGAGCTAAATAAGAGCATAAACGTCGGAAAATACATGCAAGAGTCGAAAAGGAGAGATCCGGGACAAGCCTGGCGACAACCAGGCGTTAGACCCCAAACGCCAGGGGCTGCCTGGCGTTACCCAGGCGTTATACCCAAAACGCCAGGGGCTGCGTGGCGTTACCCAGGCGTTATACCCAAAACGCCAGGGGCTCCTCGTGAATGAATTATGTACGTGTGAAGGATATTGCTCGAGGACGAGCAAGAGTCTAAGTGTGGGGTGTTGATGCGTGGCTAGAATTCATGATTTTTAGCATTATATACCTTGCATTTTATGTGTTTTAATGATAAAAATACACGTCATGTGTGCCTAATGGAGTTTATTTAATGTGCAGGTGAGTTAGAAATGGAAGCCGAGCTAAATGAGAGCATAAACGTCGGAAAATACGTGCAAGAGTCGAAAAGGAGCGATCCAGGACAAGCCTGGCGACAACCAGGCGTTAGACCCCAAACGCCAGGAGCTGCCTGGCGTTACCCAGGCGTTATACCCAAAACGCCAGGGGCTGCCTGGCGTTACCCAGGCGTTAGACCCATAACGCCAGGGTTCTTATTTCGGTGAAGTCCGAGTTTTAAAGGTTTTTAAGTGTTTCCAAGCCAGGATAGGAGTCTTTTAGACGGATAGGGTTTATCCCAACCGTATAAATAGACCCAAGAACATATCATGAAGGGGGGAGACGATATTGGGAGCAAAATACACACATAGAATCATTGAAGGAGCAAGGATTATCAGTTTTCTTCATTTT
>MDKI01160968.1:0-13767 GCA_005239505.1 Nicotiana paniculata | reverse complement strand
GTCGGCCATAATTCAAGACAAAAAACACACTGTTCAAAAAAAGAACAAAGACAAATAATAATAGTAGACAATGAAGAGTTCTTCAAAAGACTATGGCTCTGATACCATGAAAGATTTGTTGCGGAAGACAAAGAACAATATTGGAGGAAAAACTCTTGCTCTTCTCATTAATTCCACAAGTATTTATAGACAAAGAAGTTAGAGAAATAAGAGAAAACCTAAACCTAATAGGAGAAGAAAACCTAAACCTAATAGGAGACCAAGACCTAAACAAGGAAAATAAATATACAAGGTAATAAGGAAAATATTACACATTCCTAATTAAACTCTAATTCTTTCCTTATCACTAATTCTTTCCTTATCATTTCCCCAAACAACATACGATTTGAACCTGAAAATATTGCTTTGTCCTTCTTCCTTTTAATCGTACAATTTGTTATAATTAGCTTTAAGCTTATGGAATAAGACAAATCTGGCGAAGTTTTTATTATCTTAAAGAACAAAATATATTGTTATCTTGTTTAATTGTCTTGTTTTCTTCTCCAACCTCATTTACACTTTTTTTTTGGATAATGAAACCAAAATTGTTGCATGGTTGGGACTGGTAAGGAGAACAATCCTGACAAAAAAATTCAACGTTACTAATATTAATGTAAAATATTGGGATTATGTTATAAAATAACTGCAAAGTAAAGACAAATATAGAAAGAAGCTGATATATTATTCAATTTCAAACTTATGTACATAATGAACTGAAAACGCCGCTATTTATAGAAGAAAGGAAGCAGCTGCGAGGTTTTTCTTGAGCTGCCTGTAAGCTGTCTGCATGAGCTGCTCGCAACCTGCCTGTTTAATAACAAGTTGCTGGAAATCATTCCATTGAGTTGCTTGCAACCTTCCTGCATCATCTGCTTGTAGATAAACCTAAATAGAGTACTGAACGGATAATCTTCTTTAGGAAGATTATCTATAGCGGAGGACATCCACAATATAATATTTTCATAACATTCCCCCTTAGATGATCATTAAAAGATAATGTGCCTCGTTAAAACCTTACTAGGAAAAACCCAACATAAAAAATTCTAGTGAAGAAAAAAGAGTACACATATTTTAGCAATACACATTTCTAGCCACCTCCTTAAAAAAACCTTACAAGAAAAACCCCATGGGAAAAACCTTAGTAAAGGAAATAAGTACATCGTCGTATTTTACTCCCCCTGATGAAAACCTTGTTTCAAATATTTGAGTCTTTGCATTCCAATCTTGTATACCATCTTCTAAAAAGTTGAAGTTGGCAAGTGAGGAAATCTGCCGGATTGTCACTTGAACATATTTGTTGCACATTAATATCATAATTTTTCTGAAGACCATGTGTGTGAAATAATTTAGGTGAAATGTGATTCGTTCTATCTCCTTTTATAAATCCTCCCTTCAATTGGGATGTGCATGCAACATTTTCTTCGTACAAAATTGTGGGTCTTTTATCACATTCCAAACTATATTTTTCTCGAATAAAATAAATTATTAATCTCAACCATACGCATTCCCTACTTTCTTCATGAATAACTACTATTTCAGTATGATTTGAAGAAGTAGCAACAATAAATTTCTTTGTGGAGCGCCATGATATGACACTACCTCCACATGTAAACACGTACCCGGTTTGAGATCAAGCTTTAGGAGGATCAGATAAATAACCTGCAACTACATAACCAACAAGATCTTCACTATCTTTGTTAGCATAAAATAAACTCATATCAAGAGTTTCCTTTAAATATCACAGTATATGCTTAATCCCGTTCCAATGTCTCCGTGTAGGAGAAGAGCTATATCTTGCTAGTAAATTAATGAAAAATGCTATGTCAGACCTTGTAGCATTGGCAAGATACATAAGTGCACCAACTGCACTAAGATAAGGTATTTCAGGACCAAGGAGTTCCTCATCCTCTTCTGGAGGTCGGAACAAATCCTTATTCACTTCAAGTGATCGAACAATCATTCGTGTACTCAATGGGTGTTCTTTGTCTATGTAAAAGCATTTTAAGACCCTTTCTGTATACCAAGACAAAGGGTCCTCGTATGCTAAATGTTCAATTTGCAGACCAAGACAAAGTTTTGTCTTTCTAAGATCTTTCATATCAAATATTCAATTGCCTTTTGGAGCTATTCTGGAGTTCCAACAAGATTTATGTCATCAACATAAATAGCAAGTATAAAAAATTCTGAAGTCATTTTCTTTACAAAAATACATGGGCAAATAACATTATTTATTAATCATATTTCAGTAAATATTCACTGAGAAGATTATACCACATGCACCCAGATTGTTTTAAACCGCACAAAGATCTTTGTAATTTGATTGAATACATCTCTCGAGAGTTTGAATATGCTTCAGGACTTTTAAATCCTTCAGGGATTTTCATGTAAATTTCATTATCAAGTGACCCGTACAGATAAGCTGTAACCACATCCATCAGATGTATTTCAAGCCTTTCACGTAAGGCTAAACTGATGAGATATCGAAATGTTATGACATCCATAATAGGTGAATATGTTTCTTCATAATCAACTTCAGGTCGTTTTGAGAATCCTTGCGCAACAAGGTGAGTCTTGTATCTTTTAACTTCATTTTCGTCATTCCTTTTTCGCACAAAACCCATTTATGACCAACTGGTTTATACCAGCAGGTGTTTGGACTACTGGTCCAAAGACCTCTCTTTTAGCAAGTGACTTCAATTCTTATTGAAATGTCTCTTTCCATTTTAGCCAATCAGATTTTTGTCAGCATTCTTCGACAAATCAGGGTTCAGATTCTCACTATCTTGCATAATGTTAAGTGCAACATTATATGCAAAAATATTATCCACCACTATTTCAGATCGATTTAAATTAATCCCATCATCGGTAGAACTTATTAAAAGTTCCTCACTCACTTGAGTCTCGGGTTCATTGATTTATTCAGGAATCTCAGAACTAATCATATCTTGGGTCTCTTCAGAAGATCCCTTCATAGTATCATTCTGATCATGTGTCGATTTTCTTTTACTAGGATTTCGATCCTAGAACCCAAAGGCCTACCACACTTCAGGCGCGCTTTAGTTTCACTAGCTCTCATGCTAGTAGATGGTCCTGCTAGGACATCAATTCGGATATGCATATTCTCTACAGGGATATGTGAATTAGTGTTTTATTATTTTGTAAATGGATGATTTTCTGGACCTCCTGATTACATATAGGGGTACGTGGATCAAAATGAGATAATGATGAAACTTTTCACACAATTTATCTTTTGATTCCTTTTCCTCTCCCCCTAATTGTGGGAAATCAGTTTCATCAAACCGACAATCTGCAAATCGAGCAGTAAATAAATCTCCCATCAATGGTTCAAGATAGTGAATGATAGAGGGTGATTCAAATCTAACATATATTCCTAACCTTCTTTAAGGGCCCATTTTAGTGCGATGTGGTAGTGCTACTGGCACATATACATCACATTCAAAAATTCGTAGATTGGAAATATTTGGTTTATGACCAAAGACTAATTATGACAGAGAATATTTATTATAATGTGTCGGTCTGAGACAAATAAGTGATGTTGCATGCAAGATAGCATGGCCCCAAACAGTAGTGGGCAATTTATTTTTTATAAGTGGTGGTCTTGTTATCAATTGTAGGCATTTAATAAATGACTCTGCAAGGCTATTTTGAGTATGAACATAAGCTACAGGATGTTCAACTTTTATCCCAACTGATGGATAATAATCATCAAAAGCTTGAGATGAGAATCTCCAGCATTATCAAGGCGAATAGTCTTTATAGGATAATATGGGAATTGTGCCCTTAATCCAATTATTTGGGCTAATAGCTTTGCGAATTCCAGGTTGCAAGATGATAGTAGGCACACATGAAATCATCATGAAGATGCATCTATTAGGACCATAAACTATCTAAACAACCCACTTGGTGGGTGAATTGGTCCACATATATCCCCATGTATACGCTCTAAAAAGGCAGGGGATTCAATGCCAACCTTCATTGGTGATGGTCTAGTGATCATTTTGCCTTGATAACAAGCATCACAAAAAATTCATCATTTGTAAGAATCTTCAGGTTCTTTAATGGATGCCAACTCGAATTTTCAGTAATTCGTCTCATCATTATTGATCCACGATGGCCCAAACGACCATGCCAAAGCACAAAAATATTTGAATCAGTAAACTTCTGGTTTACAATAAAGTGTGCTTCAACTGTACTAATATTTGAATAATATAAGCCAGAAGATAAAGTTGATAACTTTTATACAATGCACTTCTTGCCAGAAATATTCTTTGTAATATAAGGATATTCCATATTCATTTCATCTATCGTCTCAACATGATACCCATTTTGGCGGATATCTATACAACTCAACAAGTTTTTTCGGGACTTGGAGGAGAATAATGCATTGTGTATAATAAGTTTTGTTTCCTTAAATAGAAATATAGTGGCTCTTACGGAGCCTTCTATCAAACTTATATTACCAGAAATTGTAGAAACATTTACTTTTTTCCTATGCAAATAAGAAAAGTATTTTTATCTTTGAATATGGCATGAGTTGTTCCACTATCAATTATACAAGTGTCTTTATGATTGGTCTTTGATCCAAACATAATTTGAGAATTATCCATATTCTGCAAAATTATATAAACAAAATAAATATTATAGTAAACATCATTATCAAAGCATAACTTTTTATTTATGTACAACAATTACATAACCATACTATCTACTACAAACAACAAAAATTAAAATACTTACGTTTCTTTGATCACCAATCACATGACTTGTTTCTCCTTATGGAAGTACAAATTAATCAGCTACATCCAAATGCATGAAGTCTAAATTATCTTCAAAAATAAAATTTGCTTCAACATTATTCTCTGTCCTTTTTAGGGAGTCTTGATAAAGTTCAACCAGGTGCTTTGGCGTACGATACAACCAATGCCCTTTTTCTCCACATCTATAGCATGCATTTTCTGTATTTGTTGCTTGCACCGTTTCATGCTTTTTTTCCTTCCTTTTCTACTGATGGTGGTGAGGAGGGTTCTTTGGTGCATTATTATTACCATTATTAGATTTTCTTCCCCCAACACGTCCATGACCACGACTGGGGCACTGACCTCTTCCATGCTTAGCTTGGTGGAAGTTCGTCTCATTCACTTCAAGGAATCGACAAGTACCAATAGGTCGGCTTTCATTATTTTTTATTAATAGCCTATTATGTTGCTCGGCTACAAGAAGATGTGGGATAAGTTCAAAATACTTTTTGAATCTCATCTCTCGATATTGCTGTTGCAGGAGCATATTCGAGGCATGAAAAGTGGTGAAAGTTTTCTCTATCATATCATGATTGTCACACCTCCTTTTTCACCTCCGGATTAATGAAAGGGGTAAAAAGGGAGTTTTTCCACTTTAAGTGACATTATTCGGATTTGGGATTTATTTTAGTTTTCAGAGTCACCACCCGGATTTTTGACGATGTTCCGGGACACCGTTTATTGAAATCCCAAATCGAAATTTAGAGACTGTTTTGATTTGTCTGCGACCAGAAATCCGAGTAAGGAATTTTGTTAACTCGGGAGAAGGTGTTAGGCATTCTCGAGTTCTGTGGTTTTATCACGGTCGCTTAACTATTAATATTTAGCCTAAATTATCTGATTATTTACATATTTTAGCCCATTGTGCATTTCTTATTTTTTTTTAAAAACAGCTTTTAGTATTTATAGAAATATCTTTGGAACAAGTCACGATGTCGTACACTTGTCGTTTTGGTATACGTTGCAAACCGCACCACATGAAATGCACCCGCGATTTATGACATATTTATTTTAATTATTATGGTCGGGTCACATGAAATGCACACCCGAATTGGGGTTACGTATCTATAACTATGCCACGGGAACCGTACCCATAATCACGATAATTTATTATTTATTAAATGCTCCTAAAGCAAAATACAATGCCCAAACGAATAAGACGTAATTAAACTTAGTATTAAGCCCAATTATACGCAGAAACTATGACCAAAGCCTAGATTTCATTTAATTAGATTCTCATCTTTTCAAATTGACCCCACGGACCAAGTAATTATTCTAAAAACATGGATAAATTATCAAGAAGATCATTAGGCCTAATTCCATTTAACCAAACCCAAACTTGTTGTGCATATTTAATAATTCTGGGCCCAATTGATCCCAAGCTAGTGGCCCACTTGCCTTTTAATTAGTGAAAAATGCAAATTGATTAAGCCAGATTATCTATCCAAATTGAACAGCTAAAATCAAAATACTAAATTAATAAACCAAATGCATTCCATCAATCAAACATTAAGGAACTTCAGATTATTCACAAAACATCAACATATAATTACTTCATCTGAACAAGAAGTAAAATCTAACGAACAACAGGAACCCATTAAAATAAAACAAAGAAGCTCAAAAACGGACCTTTAATAGAGAATAAATTAGGCGAAACGGAGAGCCTCTGACCGGATCTTAGATCGGCAACCTCGAACCAAGACCTTGCCGGGGACTTTTCCCGGACTGTTTCACTCAGATTTTGGCAACCAATAATGGAATTCTTCTGTTGGTTTTTGTGATCTCTTTCAGTAGTGTTCCAGGGTGGTTTTGGGGTAAAAATTTCTAAAGTTGTGACTGTTTTTTGATGGGTGTTCCGGCGATTTTAGTGGCTGTTTTTCATAGCTGAAGTTTCAGCTTTTCATTGCTGAAAATGGAATGTTTTTTAGGACGGTTCAGAGCTAATATTGGATGGTTTTCTGCTGGGTTCGAGAGGCTGTTTCGGCAGCATTTTTTAGTGGAAAACAAGGCTGTTTTTATAGCGTTTTTGGGGTGGAGATGAAGGTGGGAAGCTGCTAGTTTGGTGGTGGAGACACTGCAGCTTTGAGTTGGTGTTTTCAGCTTGTTTTAGAGGTGGTTTGGTACTATTTTTGGGTGGATTTGGACTGATTTTCAGGTGGAAAATGGAGCTGGACAGAAATGTAAATTTGGAGCTATGAATCCATAGGGTTTCATGTGATTGAATGCAATCTTACATAGCTGGAAATGGAGGAAGGAAGGTTGAATTCGTGGTGGCTGTGTTTCTTCCTCCGAGGAGAATTTTCGGCGCTCATTCTCCTAGGGAGGAGTATTTTTTCCAAAATTAGGTCCAGGTTTAGGTCTAGGAAAATGGGGTTTTTAAAGAGGGGAATTTGGTTGGGCCTGGAATTTTGGGCCCTAAAATTAGGCCAATTTGAAGTAAAAGGCCAAATTATTCTCTCAAAAACGGCCACCCTACTACTAATTGAATTTATTTTGCAAAAAGACTAATTAGCATTTTAACTAATTGATTAATACTAATGAATATTTTTGTGATTTTTATATATTAATCTATCAATTAAGAGTAATTATTTTCTAAAATTCAAATTAAACCTAAGATGACATGTAATGAAAAAATGTGACAATTTTATGATTTTTCTATAATTTTAAAATATTAAACCTACATGAAATGCAACTAAATAAATAAAAACTCCTAAAATTTATTAAAAATTATTTTTTGGTCTATTTTTAGGAGTTATTCCCATGTGGGTCAAATATTAGGTGCTCACAACTCCCCCTCTTTGCTCGAGAACACGAAGAGTTTTCGGGAAAAGATGAAGTGAGCAATTTTTGCCCGTTTGGTACTCCATTTGGAAGCATTTTGAAAAATGTTTGACCGAACCTTGCTTCGGAGGTTGCCTACATATCCTTGGCTATGAAGGAATCAGGTCAGTGTAGTTCTGAAAGTTTTGGAGTGAAGAGTTCGAAAAGGCCAGGTTTCGTCGAGGCTCCGGTCCGCGGTCCTGCTATTATATCAAAATGAAAAAGGAAAAAGACTAACTAAGCCTATCAGCTACGAGTTACAAGATTCATATCTATGAGTCTTCTGAAGATTGATCTTGAGTCTTGTTTGATTCTTCATGCGGACTCTGATCGGAATCTTGATGCTTGTTAACTGCAGGTGCTGATTCTTTCCCTTTTCAACTTCTCGGATCAAGGCGGGACATGCATAGCTTGTGACTTCAATTTGTCTTTAGCAGTCCACATCTTTTCCGCTTCCATACTTTGGGTTTGGCCTTCTCTATTCTTATTTTCTTTTATTCTGAATTGAAACTTCTTCTTTTGGTCGTCTCGAATCTATTGTAATCTGAGCAAAATAAAAAATAAACGAACGAAATTTTCTGCCCCAGTTTTCACCAGGAAAATTTCGCGAGTTATTGTAATAAAATCTATGCTACTTTATTATTGAAAACAAACGAAAATTCGGGAATGGTGTACCCGGAGTTATTGTAGACTAGGGAGTTGATACCCTACGGCTAAAAGTAAAATCAACTAGGGATTGGAGACCCTATGTTGGACAAGATCGACAGGTTATGTTGTCGTCAAGAAAAGATCACCAGATTATGTCGGTGTCTGGGGAAGGATCAACGGTTATGACGTTGTCAAGCAAAAGATCACCAGATTATGTCGGTGTCTGGGGAAGGATCAACGGTTATGACGTTGTCAAGCAAGAGATCACCAGGTTATGCTGGTGTCTAGGAAAAGGTCAACATGTTATGTTGTTGCCGGAAAAAATAGATCACTGGGTTAGGACAGTGTCAAGAAATTATCAACATGTTATGTTGTTGTCAGGAAGAGATCACCAGGTTATGCCGGTGTCTAGAAAGGTCAACAGGTTATGATGTTGCCTGGGGAAAAGAGATCACTGGGTTATGCCAGTGTCAGGAAGCGATCAACAAGTTATGATGTTGTCATAAAAGAGATCACCAGGTTATGCCGGTGTCTAGAAAGGTCAACAGGTTATGCTGTTGCCTGGGGAAAAGAGATCACTGGGTTATGCCAGTGTCAGGAAGCGATCAACAAGTTATGATGTTGTCATAAAAGAGATCACCAGGTTATGCCGGTGTCTAGAAAGGTCAACAGGTTATGCTGTTGCCTGGGGAAAAGAGATAACTGGGTTATTCCAGTGTCAGGAAGCGATCAACAGGTTATGCTGTTGTCAGGAAAGATCACCAGGTTATGCCGGTGTCTAGAAAGGTCAACAGGTTATGCTGTTGCCTGGGGAAAAGAGATCACTGGGTTATGCCAGTGTCAAGAAGCGATAAATAGGTTATGTTGTTGTCAGGAAAGATCACCAGGTTATGCTGGTGTCTGGAAATGAGACTCATCGGGTTATGCCGGCATGAACTAGGGAATGGAGACCTATGTTGGAAAGAAGACTAGGGAGTGGAGACCCTATGTCTAAAAATAAAATCAACTAGGGAATGGAGACCCTATGTTGGAAAATGAGACTAGTGAATTGTGTATCTATGCTAAAATGAATCAAGAAGGATTTTTTGTTTTTCAATTTTTTATTTTTTGGTATCTTAGGAGAAGGATTCATCAGACTAAGACGTTTATCCGAGGAGAAAGATTCATCAGACTAGGTTTTCTATCTTAGGAGAAAGATTCATCAGACTAAGATTTTGATCCTGGGAGAAAATTCATCAGACTAGGGTTTTATATTATCTTAGGAGAAAGATTCATCAGACTAAGATTTTTATCCTAGGAGAAAGTTCATCAGACTAGGTGTCTTTTTTTATTATCTTAGGAGAAAGATTAGGTTTTCTATCTTAGGAGAAAGATTCATCAGACTAAGATTTCGATCCTAGGAGAAAATTCATCAGACTAGGTCCCTTATTTTTGTTATCTTAGGAGAAATATTCATCAGACTAAGATTTTGATCCTAGGAGAAAGTTCATCAAACTAGGTTTTCTGTCTTAGGAGGAAGATTCCTCAGACTAAGATTTCGATCCTAGGAGAAAATTCATCAGACTAGGTCCCTTATTTTTGTTATCTTAGGAGAAAGATTCATTAGACTAATATTTCTATCCTAGGAGAAAGTTTATCAGACTAGGTTTTCTATCTTAGGAGAAAGATTCATCAGACTAATTTTTGATCCTAGGAAAAAGTTCATCAGACTAGGTCTTTTTTCTTACGAGAAAGATTAATCAGACTAAGATTTCGATCCTAGGAGAAAGATTCACCAGACTAGATTTTCTATCTTAGGAGAGAGATTCGTCAGACTAAGACATCGATCTTAGGAGAAAGATTCATCAGACTAGGGTTTTTTATTATCTTAGGAGAAAAATTCATCAGACTAAGATTTCGATCCTAGGAGAAAGTTCATCAGACTAGGTCTTTTTTTTTGTTATCTTAGGAGAAAGATTCATCAGACTAAGATTTTTATCCTAGGAGAAAAATTCATCATACTAGGTTTCTTATCTCATGAGAAAGACTCATCAGACTATACGTTTATCTTAGGAGAAAGATTCATCAGACTATGTTTTTTTTTATTATCTTAGGAGAAAGATTCATCAGACTAAGATTTCGATCCTAGGAGAAAGTTCATCAGACTAGGTCTTTTTCTTTTGTTATCTTAGGAGAAAGATTCATCAGACTAAGATTTCTATTGGGAGGAAAATCCATCAGACTAGGACTTTTTATCCTAGGAGGAAAAATGTGAAGAGTAATGACGACATTTTATGTACACTAGCAAGAAAAATAAAGGTAAAGATTTGAGAAACTTCCCTTTTTCGGCTCTTATCTTCTTCTTTTTTTGAACCACTTTTGTTGCACTGCTTTGTTCCTGTTTCAAACAAAGAAAATTTTGTCAGTTTTAAAAGTGGTGGTCGGTTTGTGGCCTTGAGTCCCGGGCAACTTGGTTTTTGCTCAATCAGTACGAGTCGGTTTCAAGAGACTTTTTTGCTTTGCATCAACCCTGATTATTTCACACCCAGTATCATTCGTATTTTTGGCTTCGCCAGACTTATCCCAACAGGAGATCTTTGCTTAGATAACCTTTTCTTATTTCGTGAATGGGATTTGCTTTTGAGCAATTTGTCCGTCAGAGAGAATCAACTTGTAAGTGCCTTTTGCATGATGTGCACACTTCATAATCCTTGTTCGGTACTACAAAGGATCTCCGATTAACCTTGAGGCTATCTTTGCTTGCTTCAACCAAATAGGCTGACAAGATTTTTTTGGGGGGGAAACCTTTGCATGAATCTTCAATGCATGTTGACTGTAAAAACTGAGTGCGTTGGCCAAATTTACTTTGTGCAATTGAAAAACTGGTAGCAGATTTTGAAAATCTTGCTTGTTTTAACAAGGACTGACTCAGAGTGAAGGACACAATGATGCAAAGAAACAAGTATTAACAAGAAATTCCCCTGTTGGAAAGGACAGAAGGGAGAACCCCCTTTTTTTAATTTTTTTTATTTTGCGGTAACTAGACTTAATGATTATGACATGCATTTTGGACTCAACAACCTGATCTATCAAACTGGTCTAATATTTCCTTTTACCATTCCTATGGCCTTTGAAGTCGGGCTAGTTTGTGCCAATTCTTTGCATCAGCTTCACGACTCCCCTTCGACTAGTGGTGCCCCAAGGGGTTTTCACCAACAAGTCTCTCTCATTTATTTTTCTCTACTTACCATCGCCTTACAGTGCCCGTGAGGGTTTTCACTTAAGACTCTCTCATTTTTTCTTCTTTATTTTTTCTTTTCTTTTGCTTTCTTGGATGAGCAACTTGACACTGTTTTATGTCGCGTGACAACCGTTGCTCATTGCATACTTCAATTGGCATTCTTAAAGACATATCGGGAGGTTTTTATTTGGAAGGTTTTTGGATAATATTGTAAAGGAGGGTCGGCATGAAAGCTTAAAGTAGATTCAACATGAGGGGTTGTAGACTTACAACTCTTGGAATCGACTCTTTCAAAATTGAAATAAACTTTCTGCCCCAGTTTTAGCTACTGGGGATTTTTTGGATTTTTCTTCTCTTTTTTTTAATTCTTATTTGATTGGACCGAACCGTGTAAGGCTGCCTACGTATCCTCTTTTTTTTTAGGAATTAGGTCTAACGTAGTTCAAACATCTGACCTAAGTATTTTTCATCTTCCTTTCTTTTTCTCATGTTTTTCTCCTTTTTTTTTCATTTCATTTTTCTTTCTTTCTTATTTTTTTTTCAAAACAAATTGCCCAAGCTTTTATTTTCTGAGGGCATAGACCTTTGACTGTTCTTTTCTTCTTTTTCCTTTTACCTGACTTTCTAAGAATTGCCCAAGTTTGTACTATTGGGACATGAACCTTTCTTTTCTTTTTTTTTTTTGATTTTTGACTCTAAACTTGATCCCAAAGTGGTCAAAGAAAAATGGCACATGCTCAAAAGGGGTAACAAAGGGTATAAAGTGTTTGGGTAGCAGAAAAAGGGCCTCCCGGCCTCGAGAACGCCAAAACATATTATCTTTTTGTGATCATAGCGTTGATGAACATGTATATCGTCTTGGTGTGTCGTGGTCGAAAGACACTTTTCATCCATTAATGCCAAACTTTCGACCAAGCTTCAATTGATTAAACATCTTCAAGCCTGATCTTCACAATGATTTGAAGGTGAATTTTACTCGACCTTAGTTCCAAAGTATCTCAAATCTTTATTCATCCTCCAAAGTGTCTCTTTCTCACTTATTCATTCAAGACTAAATCAGTTTTTTAAGATCTGACAAAAATTTTCGCATGCATGTCATATCACTAAAACTAGCGAGAAAGGAACTAAACATGGAATGACACAAAAGGACAAATTGTATTTCATTGAGTAAAGGATGGAAGGGATAAACAACAAGACAAATAACCTATAATCCGAGTTACAACCCTAGAATAACCCGGATAATGAAAATAGCAATAAAACAGACAGACAATACTCACACAAACAGAAAAGAGGGATGTAAGGGTTTGACTCAATAAAACAAATAAAATCTGGATCACAACCCTGAAATAACCCAGATAGTAGAAAAAACATCAAAAAAAGCTACCATTATTCCTTCCTAATAAGGAGGGAATGACTTTTCAATTGCTAAGCTTGACATTTAGCCACAAATTTGCTCATCACAATCAGCAGAGCTTTCTCCAATTTCAAAATCATTAATTTCAGTCAGCAAGTTCCCAAGAGGATTCTTATACTTCCTGTCACCATGCATCATCCCCACAAAGTGTGCATCATCATGTGCAGGTAAATGATTGTGCGTAATATTCTAGGTGTCAGTGTCTTGGATCACAATCAGATTTTCCTGGATCATCCTTTCTATTTCTCTTTTCAAATCCCGACAGCTTTCAACATCGTGACCATGGGCATTGGAATGGTATTCACACCTTTTAGAAGGGTCAAAGCTTCTTGCACGTGGGTCCACATAATTTGGAGGAATAGGTGCAATCATGTCATAATGCTTTAGTTTCTCAAACAAGCTTGCATAAGACTCTCCTATTGGTGTAAAATTATCTTTCAACCTTTGTTCCCCTCTATATCCCTTGCTGGATGCGGGTTATAAGGCACTTGAAAATTTTGTGGAGGTTGGTGGAGATTTTGCAGTGCTGACGCTCGCCTTATGGGGTGCCTTGGTGGATGGACAACATACTCAGGTGGAGCAGAATAGTATTGTGGATTCTGAGGTGGATAGTAGTGCTCAGGGGAAGCATCGGAAATCAGACGAGACTGGTCATACCTTCGAGATGTTCTCCTAGGACCTCTTCTCGACCCTGATGTCATCATAATTTCTTCATCCTTCTCATTTGTATCGCTAAGATTATTATTTTCAATCTGGATAGCCTGAGTTGCGGCTTTGAGAGCTGCTTGACTTATAATTCTGCCTGTCTT
>ML348211.1:0-83111 GCA_005239505.1 Nicotiana paniculata | reverse complement strand
CCTCAAATCTAGCGACAAACTGTTTGATACAACCAATATGAGCTAAAGGAATCAATTCCGTAAGAAAATACTAAGTTCTTAATCAAAAGTTAAAAAAGTCAACTCAAAAGTCAACCCTTGGACCAACGTCTCGGAATCCAATAAAAGCATCAAAATTCGAACACCCATTCAACCACGAGTCCACCCATACAAAAATTACTCAAATATGATAACAAAATCTCGATCAAATCCCCAATATTTGGCCTAAGGACTTTCCTCCATTTTCCCCCAATTTTTCAACCCAAATCACTAATTATATGATGAAATCAAAGATATAAACATGGAAGTTAATCAAAACTAAGTAATAATCACAAACCACAATCACTCCCTTGTAAATCTCCCCAAGAATCGCCTCCAGCCAAAATCCCAAAATAAAATTTGTGATATGAATTGAAACCTTTATTGTTTAAATATTTATAGTCTGCCCAGATGTCCTAAATCGCGGTCGCAAAGCACAAATTCCACTACCCCTAGAACTTCCTCTACGCGATTGAGTACACACTCACCGAAACGCAAAGCATAGGCTTCCCAGGCCTACGCGATCACAATCACTGATTATATGTTGAAATCACAGGTATAAACATGTAATTTAAGCAAAACTAACTAATAATCACTAACCGCAATCATTCCCTGAAAATCTCCTCAAAAATCGCCTCCAACCAAGCTCCCAAAATAAAATGTGTGATGTCAACTCAAACCCTTATTTTTGAAATACTTAAAGTCTGCCCAGATGTCCTAAATCGCGATCATATAGCACAAATTCCATTATGCTTAGAACATTCTCTACACGATTGCATACACACTCACGCGAACGCAAAGCATAAACTTCCCAGGCCTACGCGATAGCATACCAGAACTGGCGATCACATTGAACAAAATACCAAAACTACTCCAATTAGCCACACGATCGTGGAGCTTCCCACGTGATCGCGTATAAGGAAACCATATCAGTGCACCAGAAAAATTTCTTAAATTCTCCAAGTACAAAAATTGATCTGTTAACCATATGAAACTTTCCCGAGGCCCCCGGGACCTCAAATAAATATACCAACAAGTCCTAAAAGACAATACAAACTTATTCGAGCCTTCAAATCACATCAAACAATGCTAAAAACGAACCTAATGAACATTTGAACTTCTAACAGCTACATTCGATGATGAAACCTATCAAATCACGTCCAATTGACCTCAAATCTTGCACAAAAGTCACAAGTGACACTAATGACCTACTCTAACTCTTGGTAACCACAAAGTCAACTTTCGGCCAAACTTCTTAATTTCCAACTTTCACCACTTCAAGCCTAATTCAACTACGGGCCTTCAAATAACTATCTAGGCACGCTCTCAAGTCTAAAATCTCTCAATAGAGCTAATGAAATCATCGAAACTCCATTGCGGTGTCGTTTACACACAAGTCAACATCCAGTCAACCTTTTCGACTAAAGGTCCCAACCTTGAGACTAAGTGTCTCAACTCATTCTAAAACCTCCTCGGCACCAAACCAACTACCCTGAAAAGTCACATAGCAACTATTAAGCATAAAATTAGCATTAAGGGAGGGAACATGGTTACAACAGTCAAAATAACTGGTCGGGTCATTATAGTGTTAAATACATGGTAATGAAATATTATAAAACAACAAAAGAAGTTAGCAAAAATAATGAAGCAGTAAACTAGGCAAAGATGTAAGGGAAAAAGGACTGGACTCTGATGGTTGGGCCTCAATAAGGTAGGCGCAATAACTGAAAAGTGCGGCTATGGCCGACTAGACTCTTCAGAAAATGCAGCGAAGCTGGTTTGGGCCTTGGTTCGTTAGGAACTATGCAGGACCAAACGTATACATGCCCAAAAAGGAAGAATATCATTATAAGTATATCCCACCTTCTCAACATATATGACATGTATATAAACAAATAATTGGAACAAGAGAATAATCAATAATGTGGGAAATTATATTAATGTGGTGGTTCTACAAAGGAAATAATTCATATTGAATACCTTTCATTGTCATTATACATTAATCTCCTAAAGAACTAAATATGTCGATGAATTAACGGTTGAGAATGAAGTTCCACTCAAAGTACCCGACACTTCAAAGTTCCCAAGGGACTCACGGCCTAGGGCAATGGTTGTGCCGTGGATGGAAGCCCAACCTAGAGTCGAAATCTACTTCCAAATACCCGTAAACACTAATAACATGCTTCTTTATAGGTTTAAATGCCAATGAGGCCCTTTCAATGTATACTAAATGCTATAGCATTACTTACCACAAAAATTCATACTTATTCTCCTATCATAAGAACATATAGTCTACATTGAATAGGAAACAAACATATATCAAATGAATCAGAAGATCTGACTTTAAATGCATATAGGTGAGGAACATAAGCATCATAGGTCAGAATATTTGAGTTTTAGAGTAGAACAATATTCCAAGGAAAGGAAAAACTATACAGCAACAACTCAACATATACAGAGGTTATCAAAGATATCTAGGACATGATCAACTTTCTCAATAGGTCTACAAATTTACAAACTAAAACATGGACTCCCTTAGGACTCTAACAGAGTCATACTTCTAATAGTGTTAGCTTCAAGCAACTAATCATGTTTAGATAGCATCAGTTAAAGGTCCTTGTAATGTTTTAGGGTTTAGATTTTGTTTTAAAATTAAGAATGGGGAAAGGACTATAGTGGTTCTAGACAATGTATGCAATTAGGAATTAAACAGGAACATGGAGTATTCAGTTAGCTACTTGAACACTTCAAATGCAGTAATGATCTTATGTATATAGCGAAAGCTTTACACATTTATAGAATTTGATTAAGTATGTAATGAGGAGAAAGAGTTACAAATAAAGCAAAGATATTACATTAGAATAGGTTTAACTCAAACCTAAGTCTAGGTTAGTGGCAGAATATGAAAATGATCATGCTTCTATTTTCACAATTTTTCACTTGGTTATAGAAGAGAAACTAGGTCCCCTTTTAGGGATGACAATATTGAAAGATAAATGCATGTTATTTTTCAAAAAAGATTAATGAAAGATAAGGATGAGAGATATGCTGAACTTTTTGAGAGCAACACACCAAACAAAGCTCTTTCTCAGTTGCTTAAGACCCCAGGAACCTCAATTTTGAACCAACAATAGTACTCAACAAGCGAAAGAAGAGAACGCTAGAAAACCTAGGATTGGAACTATAAATTTCTTAGATGATTGAAGAGTTTGTGTTTCTCTTCATTGTTAAGTGGTTGGTCGTGTTAGGTAAGAGAATTGAAGGCTCCTGTTTATAGTGCTATTCAAGGCTCTAAGGTTCAGAGGATTCAAATCAGATAGTGGAAGATGACGATTACCAGTTAATGTAATCAAAGTCGAATGGAAATCTAAGAGACAGAGGTGAAAATCAGTGAGGGTTTTACCTGAGAGGAGAGAAGTCGACCGTTGGGGGCAAAACTATAGGGTAAGAATCCTAATGTCCAGAGATCACTTTGCTTGACCTCTGGACCAAGAATAATCATGATAACCCTAAGAGACGCTTATGCATGCCATAGATTTAACAAAATAAAGGAAGGTTTCAGAGATTTGACCCTAGCACGATTTGATTTAGGGTTTTGGGTTTGGGGGTTTTGAATCTCCATCAACGAGAATGGAAAGAAAACAAATTTCTTCATAGCCCAAAGACAAAATAGGTGATTCTCTAAGTTTTAGTTGAAAGCAAAGATGGAATGGTATTTTAATTTTAAAGACTTAGGTTCTGTCATCTCAGATTTGGTAAACAAAAGGGAAAGTTCAGCAAGATTTGTGGATAATGAATTAGCAAAGGACGATTTGCTATGGGTTTCGTGAACATGCACAAATTTGTGCGAGGTTTTTTTCATAGCGTTATGAGAGAACGAGGAAGAAAGAGGATAAGAGAGGCGGCTATGAAAGATACGAATGAATTTGGGTTTGAGATGTTAGGCCGGTTTGTCTCTTGGTCAAAGAGGCAGGGAATGATCTGGGTCGTTGATCATTTAGATCAATTGTCCTAACATGTTAGTATTAAAACATTTTAAATGTGAGAATATGAGGGTCGGCGGATCTCTGAGCTTTGACAACTGAGATTGAGTATTATAAGACTACAAAAAAAAAATAGAAAATCAGGATTAAATGCAGACTGTTGATAGGATAGACCAATGGCCTAGATTCATTTGTGTTTTCTTTGTGAGTAGGAGATATGGGTGATGTGGTATGCTCTCATTAGTCAAGAAGAGGTGACAGATATTGCCAAGGTGGAGAGAAGGGAATTGGGTATGGGTCAGATTTGGCTCTGGCTTGACAATTGGGCTGAAATTCATTTAAAGAATATCCACCCCATGTTTAATTAAGGAATTGTAATTATAGTCCTTCAGCCTTTTAGCCTTTTACAATTAATTTAAATAAACTTAATTATTTTCAATAAAATGTAGTAGAATTATTATTATTAAATACTACTAATTATTGCAATTATTTATTTGTAAAAATACTTTGATTTTCTAAGTTGTAACAATTTCGAATTTTCACATAGCAATCTAATTGACCAGAAATTGAAGAGTAGTTACTAAATTAATTATAGAATTTATTTTAATAATTCTAAAATAGTAAATATATTTGTAATTACATAATTTCAATACTATGTGATTAATTTTAAAACTAATATTTGGTTAATTTGTGAAAAATTTGATATTCATTATTGGGAAGTAGGTTGGAGCTATTTATTGGAAATTATTAAGTATAAACAAATTGATTTAAAAGGGGAGGTTCAAAATTTGGCGTCAACACAAGCTTGTAAGCCACCTCTCCAATCCTCTCAAGCACCACAAAAGGCCCAATATACTAAGGGCTCAATTCGCGCTTCTTCCCCAACCTCATAACACCGTTCATGGATGAAACTCTGAGTAGTACCTTCTCTTCCACCATGTAAGCAACATCATGAACCGTCTGATCAACGTAGCTCTTCTGTCTAGATTATGCCTCGCGAAGTGATCCTGAATCAATTTAACCTTGTCCAGAGCATCCCGAAACAAGTCAGGACCCAATAACTTAGCCTCACCCAGCTCAGACCAACCCACCGGAGACCGACATCGTCTCGCATGAAAAACGTCATACCGAGCCATCTTAATGCTTGATTGGTAGTTGTTGCTGGAGGCAAACTCTGCAAGAGGAAGAAACGGATCCCAAGAACCCCCTAAATCAATGATACAAGTGCGCAACATATCCTCCAATATAAGAATAGTGTGCTTGGACTATTCGTTTGTCCGAGGGTGGAATGGTGTACTCAACTCTTTCCGTGTGCCTAATTATGTGCCCAGGTCTGAAATGATGGACTCTGGCACACCCTGAAGGCGAACAATCTCGCGGATGTAGATATCACCCAACCGCTCCAAAGAATAAGTAGTCCCAACTGGAATGAAATACGCAGACTTGGTCAATCGATTCACAATGATCCAAAGAGCATCAAACATCCTCGAAGTCCGTGGGAGTCTAACTACGAAGTCTATGGTGATACGCTCCTATTTCCACTCAGAATCTCAAGCCTTTGAAGCAATCCGCCTGCTCTCTAATGCTCGTACTTCACATGTTGAAAATTTAGGCGCTGATGAATGGAATACCGCGAAGTGTGGGTCTCCTGAAGAATCAACTCAGGTAGCCCATCTAAATTGGGCACAAAAATCTAACCCAGCATCTGCAACACCCCATCATCCCCAATATTAACATCTTCGGCATCACCATGTTGAAATGTGTCCTTGAGTACAAGCAAATGGGGGTAATTATAGTGACCATAAAGGGTATTGAATGTCATCTTCAGAATATTTGAGTCCCGAATCTTCAATTGGTGATACACATACCTCAAATCAATCTTAAAGTACACTATAGCTCCCTGAAGTTGGTCAAAAAAATCATCAATGTGTGGCAAAGGATAATTGTTCTTAATTGTAACTTTGTTCAACTGTCTAACGTCGATGGAAATCTGTGTAGTACCATCCTAATTCTTCTCGAGAAGAATCGGTGCACCCCAAGGCGACATACTAGGCCTAATAAACCCTTTATTATGAAGCTCTTAATGGTGCTCTTTCAATTCCTTTAACTCTACTGGTGCCATGCGATATAGAGGAATAGAAATGGGCTGAGTGCCCGACATCAAGTCAATACCAAAATCAAAATCCCTATCGAGTGGCATGCCCGACAGGTCTGCAAGAAACACGTCCACAATGTTTTGCACCACCGGGACACAATCAATAGTAAGAGTATTAGCACCAACCTCTCTCACAAAGGCTTAATATGATAGACACCCCTTCCCAACCATCCGTTGGGCCTTGAGATAAGAAATCATCATGATGGGAACATAATCTAGAGAAACTTTCCACTCAATCCTTGACAACCCCATCATCGCCAACGTCACGGTCTTGGCATGACAATCCAGAGTAACATGACATGGAGATAACCAATCCATACCCAAAATCACGTCGAAATCAACCATACTAAGAAATACGAGATCAACTCTAGTCTCCAATCCCCCAATAGTCTCTACAAACGACCATACATACAGTCCATAAAAATAGTATCTCCCACCAACGTAGATACATGAACAGGTGAAACAAAGGACTCACGGGGCATATCCAAATAACGAGCAATATATGATGATACATACAAATAAGTGGAACCAGGGTTAAATAATAGAAGCATCCTCGTGTCATACTAGGACAATACATGTGATTACTGTGTGTGAAGCAACATCCTCTGGCCTGGTAGGAATAGCATAGAATCGAACCTTGCCGCCACCTGATCGGCCTCTCCCTTTAGGGCAACCTCTACCTGCCTGAGCCCCACCCTGAGCTAGCTGAGCGACTGGTGAAGTAACTAGTGCAGAATTCATATCCTGACCCCTTTGCTAAACTGGACCTCCCAAGATACGGGGACAACACCTCCTCACATGACCAAACTCCCCACACTTGTAGAAACTTTGATCAACCAATGGTAGTGGGGACTAAATCAAACCCCGATAAATAGAATAACTGCTAGAAGAACCTGGCACATATGAACCCTGAATTAATAGAGCACGAGATGAACTCTAAGCTGGGAGGGCACTGAGAGATTACTGACCCAAACGGGCACTGTATGAACCATGGATAGCTGATGCACCACGATGAACCAGATGAACCATCAGAGCGGGCCTGTAAGGACAACCCCTGCTGTGGTGGGACTGAACCCCAGAAGAAACACCACTAAAACCACCCGATCCACGAGGCCTCTTAGCTTCCGTCTCCTCACGCTCCTGACTATGGACCAGCTCTAGTCGCCTAGTAATATCAACAACCTCATCGAACCTAGCAAGTGATACATTATCCCAAATCATAACAAAGCGTAGTCCATAGTTGAGGCCATCAATGAACCTCATAATCATCTCCCTCTCTATGGGAACCAACAACACTGCGAGGTGAGCCAACTCTAAAAATCTCATCTCATATTGGATCACATACATACCTTCATAGAGTAGTTGCTAAACTGTAAAGACCCGTAACATTTTCTAGCTTTAAAATAATTCCCGAATGAGTCCCCGAGTTGTTTTCATTGTGGGAATCTTTGAAATAGACCCGAACTTAGTAAAATTACCCCGAGACTTAAAGAATATAATTTTTCCAGGAAGCAGGTGTTAGGCGACGCATATACGATCGCACATCGTGTATGCGGACCGCATAATGGTCGCATACCTAGGTAGGGTACTGCCCCACTTGCACCCAACTATGCGGTCCAGTATGCGATCACATAACGTGTATGCGGACTACACAATTGGTCGCACACCTGTGCAGTGAGTTCTGGATTTTTGGCCAATCATGAGGGCCATTATGCGGTCAGATCTGCGAACCGCATGTCATGAATTCGATCGCATTCCTGACCACATTCTTTTGTCGGGCCCTATTTTTCTAATTTTTGAAAACCGTCCCCAATTCATTTAAAGCACTCCCCCCCCCCCCCCCCCCCCTTCATTTTTAACCATTTTCTGAACAGAACTAGAGAGAGGGGAGACAGGGTTCTTAAGGGAGAAAACTTCATTATTACCAATTTAATTTTCAAAGTCACTCAAGCCTGAAATTTTTGAGTAATATTCTTCTTCTTCATTATAACATGTAAGAATCCCCAAACCCTTTTCCTTAATTTTCTGATTTTAAACAAAAGGGGGACTCTCATGAATTGATTCTTTAAAATATAAGTTTATACCTTGAATGCATGTTCATTAATGTCCATAATCTAGTAAGATGAAGCGGGTTGGGGTAAGGTTCACAAATGAGGGGTTGGCAATCTAAGGGGGAAGTCATATAGCAGTTGATAAATTCTTAAAAAGGGTTCAAATTGTATGCATGTCTCTCGATTCTGAGTTGAGCATGTTTAATTGTGAACTAGATTGACGGTACTAGTCGGTCCGGTGATTCATGAGTAAAGGTTAAAAAGGAATTTCCACCCCAGGTATGTATGGCTAACTTTAACCTTCGTAGCATCCTCTTGTTGGGTTCGGGTATTGGTATGTGTCCCTTGTTTGGAAATACGTGAATTGATTGTTCAAATGCGTTGAGGCGTGAGATTCTATTCTCTGATTTTCCTGGTTGATAGTCATGGTAGTGTGCTATCTGAAGCTGTGAAAGATGTTTGATGTGTAATGAACGAAAGATTGATAATGTGCTTAAATGTAGGAGTGTGTAAAATAGTTGAAAGCCATGCGTGGAAAGTAATGAAAAAGAGTATTGTGAAACAATGTAACTGAATTGGGCGATTGTGGCAACACCATGTTCATGAAATTACTACTTGATAAGAGTTATGGTGGCTTGGGCCCAAATACATAAATTGTTGATAGGAACTTGTATTCCTTGAAGTGATGATTCTTGTGATGTAATTTTTTATGGTTGCTGTTAAATATGCTTGTCAAGTGGGATTGGTTTGCATGCCCCAACACAAAGCAATAAGCTTGATAAGGTGTGAGGAAATTAGGGTGGCCTAGGTAACAAGGGTGGCCGAGGTAATAAGGGTGGCCGAGGTAATAAGGACAGAATGTGATTGTTATCACCACCAAAATGAAAAATCGGGGAAACACTTGAATATGGAAATGTTGAAAAGGGGAAAAGGAGAGATTGTGAAACTTGATGGTTTGGTTGTTTTTTTCCACATGCATTGGTTGATTTGTTCTATTATTGTTTCTTACTTGGGTATTGTTTGATTGTACTTGGGATGAAGTTTGTTCATACATACTAGTACTATTCAACAGTACTAACGTCCCTTTTGCCGGGGGTGCTACATTTTCTTATATAAATATAGGTGGTTCTATAGCAGGTAATTCACCCCACCGTCAGTAGTGCCTCCTCTCCTTTCCGTCAGCTGTTCTGGTGAGCCCCACTTCCTCCCGGGGCCACGTATGGCTCATGTCACCTTAATTTGAGTTTATTGTGTAGTGTAAGGTATAGTCGGGGCCTTGTTGCCGGTAAGTAGTATATAAATCTTTTGTACTTGTAGAGGTTCCGTAGAAACAATGTGGGGAAAGTATATATGTATTTTGGGTAGTTAGTGTACGGTTTGGAATCGTGGTCCAAGATTTTAATGTTGTATGTATTTCGTAAGTATTTGGTATCATGTGTTAGAAATGATAAAAGGTAGAAGTGAATTCAAGTTGGAAACTTATGCTTAAGTTACAAATGGCTATTTTACCAGAATGATGTATATTGTAATCACGGGGTAACGCGTGGGATAGGAAAGACAAATAAGGTTTGCTTGACTGGGGTCACCCAGTTGAGTGCCGGTCGCGTCCCTCGATTTTGGGGCGTGACAAACTTGGTATCAAAGCGTAATGTTTTAAAAGTGTCCTAGGATGTCTCGTAGCCGTGTCTAGTAGAGCCCTTCCTACCGGTGTTTTGTCGACCACATCTATAATTAATGGGCTACATGGACATTTAGGAAACACCTTTTTCATTGCTATTCTATATCGTGCGGTGAAGTGGAAAGTGAAAATATTCTCGTCTAACTCGTGCACTGTTCAAAATATTTATAGTAATGGCACAAAAGAAGAGAGCACGGCTCGGCTTAGAGGCCGATGCCACCCCAAGTGTGGCCGTGAAATCTGTACCCGATGGTGCGGGTGAGTGTGAGTCCCCGAATTTTAATCCACCTGGCCTATCTGTTCCAGACCAAAGTGTTCCTATTCCTGCTGCGACAGAGGGTGCTGCAACCCCTCCCGCTGGTATTTCTTATCCTTCTTCGGTTCCAGCTTCAGGTCCCAGTATATGTGATGGGGACCTCAGGGAAGCTATTCATATGTTGACCCAGTTAGTGGCCGCTCAGGACCAAGGACATGCTTCCCTGCATCCTTTAGCGTACAGGGAGATTCAACCGGTTCCAGAGTCAACCAGTTTCTGCCGTTGGACCCTCCAGAGTTCTCAGGTTTTGATCCTGAGGCTGATCCGCAGGATTATCTAGATGAGATGTGCATTACGCTTTGGGTTATGAAGGCTACAAAGATAGAGGGAGTTGAGTTAGCATCTTACAGGCTGAGGGGAGCAGCGTATTCGTGGTTCGAGATGTGGGAGAATTCTCGTGGGGAGGAAAGTCCTCCGGCGAGATGGAATGAGTTCGTTGATGCTTTCATGGATCACTTCTTGCCTGTCGAGGCCATGGACGCCCGTCCTATGGAGTTTGAGGTTCTCAAGCAGGGTAATATGAGTTTGTGGGAGTACCACATGGAATTGGTGATGTTGTCCAAGTACGCTCCTCAATTGGTATCGACTATGGGTGCCAAAGTTTAACGGTTTGTTCAGGGCCTCATTCCTTTGGTTGTGAGTGAAGCTGCTACAGCTGCCTTGCACTCAGACATGAATTATGGTAAGATAGTGGGATTCGCCCAGGCCACGGAGGCTTAAAAAAAAAAGATAAGGCCGGAGAGGGAGAGTATCAGCAGGGCCCGACTACCGGGCCACTTTGGGAATTCAGTTGGAGGAGGGAGACGAGTTCAGGGGAGAGGACCATCAAGGTCATCCCAGTCTTATGCTCAGACCTCATCCAGTGCATCGCCACCCGTGCACCATTATCAGCAGAGCATTCGTTGGGGACTAGGATCAGACAGTAAGAGACCCCATCAGTCCGGTCGTCCAGGAGGGAGGTTCTAGCAGTAGAGGAGGGCTCCATGCCCTAAGTGTTGGAGGTTCCATACCGAGCCTTGTTACTTGGATATCCCGGTATGCTACGGGTGTGGGGTGAGAGGTCATATTCGGCAGGATTGCCGTGCGCCCAGTCAGGGCATGGTTAGTGGTTTTGCTCAGCCGTCCGATTCTTCAGCTGCCGTATCTTCAGTACGCCCTCCAGGTCCAGCAGGGCATGGTGCAGTTAGAGGTGGAGCTCGTGGTAGAGGTTGACCCAGCCGGTTCTATGCTTTGAGTGGTCGCCAAAGTGCGGAGGCTTCTCCAGACGTTGTTACATGTATTGTGGCTTTGCAAACCCTTTATTGTTATGCTCTTATTGATCCAGGGTCCTCCTTATCTTATGTTGCCCCATTTATTGCTTCAAGTTTTGGGATTGAACCCGAGCAGCTTTATGATTCATTTTCTATGTCGACTCTGGTTCGTGATTTCATTGCAGCCGCTCGGGTCTATAGGAATTGTGTTGTCATGGTGTGTGGTCGAGATACCACGACCGATCTTATTGAACTTGGGATGGTAGATTTTGATGTTATCATGGGAATGGATTGGCTTTACTCGTGGTTTGCTAAACTCGACTGCCGAGCAAGAATTATGAGACTAGAGTTTCCTAATGAGTTAGTTATTTGGTGCCAAATGGTAGGTTTATTTCATACCTTAAGGCCTAAAAGATGATTAAAAGGGGTGTGTTTATAATTTGGTACGAGTTGCGGACACCACTTCGGAAGTGTCTGCCCCCGAGTCCGTCCCAGTCGTGAATGAGTTTCTTGAAGCATTTCCGGATTAGCTTCCAGGGATTCCGCCAGATCGAGATCGATTTTCGGATTGATGTATTGCCAGATATGCGGTTAATATCTATTCCACCATACAGAATGGCGCAAACGGAGTTGAAGGAGTTAAAGGAGATGTTGAAAGACTTATTAGAGAAGGGGTTCATTCGATCGAGTGTGTTGCCGTGGGGCGCTCCAGTTCATTTTGTCAGGAAGAAGGATGGGTCGCTTCGGATGTGTATTGATTATCGGCAGCTCAACAAAGTCACTATCAAAAAAATGTATCCGTTGCCTCAGATAGATGATTTGTTCGAGCAATTGCAGGGTGCGAGGTTCTACTCCAAAATTGATTTACGCTCGGGGTATCACCAGTTGAAGATCAGAGAGCATAATATTCCTAAGACTGCCTTCTCAACTCGTTATGGCCATTTTGAATTTTTGGTAATGTCCTTTGGACTGACCAATGCTCCAGCGGCTTTCATTGATCTTATGGATCGGGTTTTCAAACTGTTTCTTGACTCGTTCGTGATTGTTTTTATTGATGACATCCTTGTCTACTCGCGAAGTCAGAACGATCATGCTAATCACCTCAGGGCAGTTCTGCAGACTCTTCATCAACAACAATTATATGCCAAGTTTTCAAAATGTGATATTTTGTTGGAGTCAGTCACATTTTTGGGTCATGTTGTTTCTAGAGAATGGATTAAGGTTGATCCCCAGAAAATCACAGCGGTAAAGGATTGGCCTAGACCAACGACCCCGACAGAAATTCAGAGTTTCTTGGATCTAGCCTGGTATTTATCGGAGGTTTGTGGAAGGTTTCTCTACCCTCGCCTCCCCATTGACTAAATTGACGCAGAAGGAATCTAAGTTCCAATGGTCCGACTCTTGTGAGAAGAGCATTCAGGAATTGAAATCAAGATTGACTTCAGCACCGGTATTAACTTTGCCAGAAGGCACGAAGGGATTTATGGTTTATTGCTATGCTTCAACGGTTGGTTTGGGATGTGTGTTGATGCAATACGGGAAGGTTATATCCTACGCTACCAGGCATTATGATATGAACATTATGTACCATCCGAGAAAATCAAACATAGTGGCCGACGATCTCAGTCAAAAGTCTATGGGTAGTCTGGCTCATTTGGAGGAAGATCAGAGGTCGTTGGCTCGGGAGGTTTGTCAATGGGCTAGTCATGGGGTCTGTCTCTCGACCTCAGACGAGTGGAAAGTCATGGTGCGTAATAGGGCAGAATAATCGCTTGTAGCGGAAGTCAAGGAGAACCAGTTTATTGATCCAGCATTGGCGTAGTCGAAGGAGGCAGTTTTGAATGGCAAGATCTCGGCATTTTTGCTTGGGAGCGATAATGGTGTTTTGCGGTGCCATGGAAGGTTATGTGTTTCCGATGTGGATAATCTTCGGGAGAGGGTGATGGCGTAAGATCACAATTCTAGGTATTCCGTGCACCCATGATCCACGAAAATGTATCAAAATCTCCGGGGAATTTAATGGTGGAGCGGTATGAAGAGTGGTGTGGCGGACATTGTATCTAAATGTCTGAATTGTCAGCAAGTGAAAGCCGAGCATCAGAGGCCTGGTGGGTTAACTCAATTTATGGAAATTCCAAAGTGGAAATGGGAAATGATCAACATGGATTTAGTGGTAGGGCTACCTCGAACTCAGCGTAAGTTCGACTCGATTTGGGTGATAGTGGACCGACTCACGAAATCAGCTCACTTCTTGGCGGTCAAGTCCACCGATACTGCAGAACAATACGCTCAGTTGTATACCAGGGAAATAAGCAGGCTTCATGGTACTCCAATTTCTATTATATCAGACCGAGGGGCCCAGTTCACAGCTAATTTTTTGAGGAAATTTCAGCAAGGCTTGGGTACTCAGGTAAATCTCAGCACAACTTTCCACCCGTACACTGATGGTCAGGGAGAGCGGACTATTCAGACGCTTGAAGATATGTTATGGGCTTGTGTATTGGACTTCAAGGGTAGTTGGGATGACCATTTACCGCTTATCGAATTTTCTTACAACAAAAGCTTTCATGCTAGTATTCAGATGGCCCCATTTGAGGCATTGTACGGAAGGAGGTGTAGATCTCCGATTGGGTGGTTCGAGATCGGTGAAGCATAGTTGTTAGGGCCAGATCTTGTGCACCAGGCATTGGAAAAAGTCAGAGTCATTCAGGAGAGGATGAAAACCGCTCAGAGTCATCAAAAATCCTATGCGGACGTTCGTCGAAGAGAATTGGAATTCCAAGTTGATGATTGGGTATTCTTGAAAGTATCTCCCATGAAGGAAGTGATGCGGTTTGGCCATATCAGATTGCTCAAAGGATAGGGCAAGTGGCTTATAGGTTGGAATTACCCCCTGAATTGTCGTTAGTGCACCCGGTGTTCCACGTGTCCATATTGATTAAAGTGGTTGGAGATCCATCAGCCATCGTGCCAGTTGAGACTATTGAGGTTAATGAAGAATTATCGTATGAAGAGGTTCCAGTTGCTATTCTTGATAGACAAGTCCATAGATTGAGGAACAAATAAATTGCTTCAGTTAAAGTATTGTGGCGAAGTAAGCACATAGAGGAAGCCACGTGGGAAGTGAAAAACGAGATGAAAGAAAAATATCCCCATTTGTTCGAATAAGTCTAGTAGTGATCGTCAAAACTGTCATCTCTAAGAAAATCATATTTTCTGTTCGGTTTTGTGCAAAAGCACCCCATCTTCCCCCTAATTACCTTATTGTTGTAATTTTCCAGTGTGTGCTAAAACTGAATCTGCAGTTCTATTTGAGTAGTGTGTAACCCTTGAGGTAAATGAAAGTTTCGTGGAACGTATGTGTTAGGATGGTGATTGATAGTAGTGTAGGTTCGTAATGATTAATTGAAATGAATATAGTATATTGAGTTGATTGGGTTGTATGAGACTCGTTAAAAATACCAAGTTATGTGCAAAGATGTGAATCATGTGCAAATTTGTGGTATGAGAAGAAAGAACTATGTGTAATTGACAAAATGATTGAAAAAATTGCCAATTGTTAAGGTAACAACGTTGTGTGTAAGATATTGGGTGATTAAAACTGTGTAATGGTGCTTGGAAATATGTTTCGGGGGCTCTCTGACAGGTAGATAGGTCTAATTACAAAGGGAACTCTGGCGAAAATTTTCTTCTTCATTCTAACAGGTAAGAATCCCCAAACCCTTTTCCTTAATTTTATGATTTTAAACAAAAAGGGGACTCTCGTGAATTGATTCTTGAAAATATAAGTCTATACCTTGCGTGCATGTTCATTAATGTCCATAATCTAGTAAGAGAAAGCGGGTTAGGGTAAGGTTCACAAATGAAGGGTTGGAAATCTAAGGGGGGAGTTATATAGCAGTTGATAAATGCTTAAAAGGGGTTCAAATTGTATGCATGGCTCTCGATTCTGAGTTGAGCATGTTTAGTTGTAAACTAAATTGACGGTACTAGTCGCTCCGGTGATTCGTGAGTAAAGGTTAAAAAGGAATTTCGACCCCAGATATGTATGGATAACTTTAACCTTCGTAGAATCCTTTTATTGGGTCCTGGTATTTAGTATGTGTTCGTTGTTTTGAAATACGTGAATTGATTTTTCAAATGCATTGAGGCGTGAGATTCTATTCTTTGATTTTCCTGGTTGGTTGTCATGCTACTGTGCTGTATGAAGTTGTGAAACATGTTTGATGTTTAAAGAACGAAAGATTGATAATGTGGTAAAATGTGGGAATGTGTAAAATAGTTGAAAGCCATGCGTGGAAAGTAATGAAAAAGAGTATTGTGAAACAATGTATATGAATTGGGCGACGGTGGCAACACCGTGTTCATGAAATTACTACTTGATGAGAGTTATGGTGCCTTGGGCCCAAATACATAAATTTTTGATAGGAACTTGTATTCCTTCAAGTGATGATTTTTGTGATGTAATTGTTTTTGATTTCTGTTATGAAATATGGTTGTTAGGTGAGATAGGGTTGCAGCCTGCAACACAAAGCAATAAGCTTGATAAGGTGTGAGGCAATAAGGTTGGCCGAGGTAATATGGGTGGCCGAGGTAACAAGGGTGGCCGAGGTAATAAGGGTGAGCGAGGTAATAAGGACGGAATGTGATCGTTATCACCATTGAAATGAAAAATCGGGGAAACTCTTGAATATGGAAATGTTGAGAATGGGAAAAGGGGAAAAGGAGATATTGTGAAACTTGATGATTTAGTTGTTCTTTCCCAGATGCATTGATTGATTGGTTATATTACTGTTTCTTACTTGTGTATTGTTTGATTGTACTTGGGTCGAAGTTTATTCATACATACTAGTACTATTCCACATTACTAACGTCCCTTTTGCCGGGGTCGCTACATTTTCTTATATAAATGTAGGTGGTTCTACAGCAGGTAATTCAGCCCACCGTCAGTAGTGCCTTCTCTCCTTTCCGTCAGCTATTCTGGTGAGCCCAACTTCCTTCCGAGGCGACGTGTGGCTCATGTCACCTTAATTTGAGTTTATGGTGTAGTGTAAGGTATAGCCGGGGCCTTGTTGCCGGATAGTAGTATATAAATCTTTTGTACTTGTAGAGGCTCCGTAGACACAAAGTGGGGAAAGTATATATGTATTTTGGGTAGTAAGCGTACGGTTTGGAATCGTGGTTCAAGTTGTTAATGTTGTATGTATTTTGTAAGTATTTGGTATCATGTGTTAGAAATGATAAAAGGTAGAAGTGAATTCAAGTTGGAAACTTATGCTTAAGTTACAAATGGCTATTTTCCCTGAATGATGTATATTGAAATCACGTGGTAACGCGTGGGATAGGAAAGGTAAATCAGGTTCGCTTGACTGGGGTCAGTCGGTTCTGTGCCTGTCACGTCCCTCAATTTTGGGGCATGACATAAACTGCCTATGCAACTCCTCTCTGCGGGTCGGTGGTACAAACTTCTTCGAGAAGATAATTGAGAACTCGTTCCATGAAAGTGGTGTAGCATCGATTGGCTTGCTCCGCTCATAAGCCTCCCACCATCTAGAGGCTGCACTCGACAACTGAAAAGTAGTAAATAAGACCCCCTAGTCTCCAGAATATCCACCGTGCGAAGAGACAAGTGGCACCTATCCAAGAAGTCCCAAGCGTCCTCTAATTCAGCCCCCATGAATGATGGAGGTTTGAGCCTCCAAAACCTCTCTAGTCTCTTCTTCTCCTCATCACTCATAATGGGACTCACCTAGGCTTGAGCAACTCCAATAGGTTGGGATGTTAATATCCTCGGTGTCCGAAGTACCTACATCACCCGCTCTAAAGTATGGGCGGTGGGAGTCTGAGAACCTCCCCCGGCCTGAGAAGTGGCTTGCGCGACCAAAACTGAAACCACCTGAGCAAGCCTTATGGAAATAGTTAATATCTAGGCCAAAGCCTCTTGAAGGCCTGGAATCACAATGGGAAGAGCTTGTGCCTGAGCTGGTCGCACTGGCTCAATGACATCTGGAATCTGCTCATGAGCTGGAGGAACTGGTGGGTCAACAATGCTACTCTAGATGTTGTACGAGCTACACCCCGGTCTCTACTGCGGCCCCAGTGTCTTGTGGCCCTAGTTGGTGCTACTGGTGGCCGTCTATGTGGTCCAGTAGCACGTGTCCTCACTATCTGCGAAAATAGGATAACAAAAGTTTAGTTCCTAAAATCAACGAATTCGCATGACAAAAATACAAGAATGTCATGTTTTCATAAGGGTTCGGCAACCTCTCAAAGATAAGTAGAGACGTCCCCATACCGATTTGCAAGAGTATACTAAACATGGTCATGACTCATGCGGCCTATGTAACATAGGCTCTGATACCAACTTTTCACGACCCAAAATCACATGTGCCGTGATGTCTCTTGTTGGGATTCTACGCACGCCGACAAATGACAAATAACATGCATCTTTAATTTAAAACATACTGAGTAGGTTTAAGTAAATCAAATTTCATAATAACTGGAAGAAAGCACCTATACAAAAAAGATGGACTAACTGCTGAAATACTAATTCAGAATGCAGAACAGTATAACTAAATCTAAAAGAAAAAGGAGGAGAGTCAAGGTCTGCGGACGCTAAGGCAGCTACCTAGATTGTCTCTGATATGAATAAGCTCCAACACTATTAACCTTCGTGCCTAGAAGTAACTGGATCTACACACGAAGTGCAGAGTGTAGTATGAGTACAACTGACCCAATGTAGTCAATAAGTAACAAGACTATCCTTGAGCTGAAAGAAGTCACAAGCTTAACCAATATAGTACAAAGTTTAAAAGCACAAAAATTACAGGAAAAATTACAATAATACCTCAGAGAAACTCATAACTTGTTGGTACACAGTACATAAATGTAGACATGCTTTCAAGTTTAACATTTAATATCAATAGAGATACAATATGCCAAGTATGACCCATATGAGGAATATTACATACCCATATCTACATGTCGATGTGCACATTTTATGTGATGCAACACAATAAAAACCTCACGTACTCACACTCTTAGAGTACTCAATCTGACTTTCTCAATTCTCACTCATCACACTCAGTCACTCAACACTGCACGGTACTTGTGCTCACTGCTAATATGTTAGAGTCTTGGAGCGGATCTTTCCCAAGCTCTAATATAAAGCCAATATGGCGTGTTGCAGCGTGCAGCCCAATCCCATAATAACAAAGGCTAAAAGGCTTTCTATGGCACGCAACCCCTTCCATATAACAATAATATATATAAATCCATAAGGCCTGCTGTGTTGTGCAGCCCTACCCACAAATCTCACTCATAAAACGGCCCTCATACGCCAACTCAGTGTCTCAGGATCACGAATGTCATGCTAATCAGCCCAAACAATGATATATAACACAACAATAAATAGTAATAGAGACTCAGATATGATATGCAATGATAGAGATTGTAGCTAACCTAACATAATTTCTAACATGATTTCTAACATGGATTGTAGCTAAATTAATCTAACACATAGAGATCATATGAATAGCAACAAGGTTTGAATAATACATAGTACCACCAAATCAACCGGATCACAATTACTACGGTGCACGCCCACACGCTCATCACTAGCATGTGCCTCACCTCAGAACCAACCAGAACTAATTATAGACATATTACTTACCTCAAAACCGAGCAAATCTCTACTCCAATAAGCCCTTAACTTGTGAATTTGTAATGACCTTGCCAATCGTTTTGAGAGTTACATCCCCGATCCCCTGTTTATTACTTTCCCCGTATTATTTTCTGCTTATGTGACTTGTCGGGATGTTGTAATTGTGGTTTCCTAGTGATTTGGGACACCTAGTTCCTAAAATAGAAGCTTAAGTCTTAGAATTTTGACCGTAGTCGGGAACTGTGTGAAGTCGACTCTGGAATGGAGTTTTGTTTGTTCCATTAGCTCTGTATGGGTGATTTTCGACTTACGGATGTGTCCGGATTATGCTTTGGAGGTCTGTAGTTTATTTAGGCTTGAACTGGCGAAAGTCAAATTTTTGGAGATTTTAACCGAGAGTGGACTTTTTAATATCGTGGTCGGATTTCAATTCTGGAAGTTGGAGTAGGTCTATAATGTTGAATATGACGTGTGTGCAAAATTTGAGGTCAATCGGACGTGGTTTGAAAGGTTTCGGCATCGGTTGTAGAAATTTAATGTTTCAAGTTCACAAAGTTTGGATTGGAGGGCGATTTGTGTTTTATTGTTATTTTAAGTTTTTTGAGGGGTCGATTAAGTTTTTATTGTGTTTTAGGACTGGTAGGTATGTTTAGTTAAGGTCCCGGGTGCCTGGGGTTGATTTCGGGTGGTTAGCGGGTCATTTTCGGACTTGTTGGAATGGCAAAAAAATCTTGTGTTTAGTTAAGGTCCTGGGAGCCTGGGGTTGGTCTCGTGTTCGCGTAAAGGTATCTGGGAGGCCACCTGAGTTTGTTTTTCGCATTCGCTAAGATCTGGAACATTGAGACTATGCGTCATATGGAGCTCCGGGCATTTAGAGTACGCGATCACAATGGGAGTCCCATGTTCACGTAGGGTCAGGCAATGTAACCTTCCGCGTTCACGATTGGGCTCTCGCGTTCACGAAGGAGGTTTTGGACTGAAGAAATTTTTATGCTTCGTGAACGCGAGGAACATTCCGCGTTCACGAAGAAGGCATTACCTGTGCATCAGATTATATTTAAAAATGAGGGTTTTACCCTTTTAACAAAACTTGAGTTTGAGAGCTCGGATTTGGACGAGATTTTGAGGGATTTTCAGAGACATCGACTGGGTAATGATTCCACCCTTGATTTTGGTTATATCCCACTAATTTATCATTAATTCCATATTTTAATTTCAGATTTGGGTTGAAAATTTGGGAAAACATGGGAAGAAGTTCTTCAATTAAGATTTTGGGTTTTGATTGAGATTTTTATATTGGATTTGGATAATTTTTTACGAGTGAAATCGTGAGTAAATGGGTGTTCATATTTTGTGACTTTTACCCCATTCTGAGACGTGGGCCCTGGTCGACTTTTTGGGGCAATTTTATGATTTCTTGCCTTAGCTTTGATATCATTAATTAGATTAGTTCCTTATAGTTATATTTATGGTATGTAATTGATTTTGGCTAGATTTGGTCTATTCAGAGTCGGATATTTGTGGAAAAGGCATTGTTACCAATTGATTGAGATTAGTTGGAGGTAAGTGGCTTGCCTAACCTTGTGTGGGGGAAATCCCATTAGGATTTGGTACTGTTGTGATATGTGAGCACCATGTACGTGAGGTTATGAGTATGTACGTGGGCTATTTGTTGTAAAACCCGATTTTATTGAGTAGCAACATGTTTTCCTTTTAATTTTAGTTATACCATTTTAATGAGTATTAGTTTTTTTTCATTCTTAATTGAGATATTCAAATATGTGTAGTTATCCTGTTTAGTCTAATATCACAGCTCTACGTGTTTTATCTTGTTATTTGAAATTTGTGCAGCATGTCGAGTTTTTTACTTGTTTTTCCTTGTCATTTATCAGTCTTAACTGTAGAATTCTTGTTGGTAAATGTTCTATTTATCGAGTTGCGATGTGTGTTTTATTTTGAGACTACGAGGCGGTTTCTCGGGAGTTCTCCTTGTATATATACTTTTGAGACTACGAGGCGGTTCCGGGAGTTCTCCCTGCAGATATACTTTTGAGACTACAAGGCGGATCCTCGGGAGTTCTCGCTGCACATTTACTTTTGGGACTACGAGGCGGTACCTCGGGAGTTCTCTTTTTATATTTACGTTTGAGACTATGAGTCAGTACTTCGGGAGTTCTCCCTGCATATTTCTTTTGGGACTACAAGACAGTATCTCGGGAGATCCCTTTCTGTTTATCCCTTGTGTGTTGTACTGCCATTTTGCAGTGTTTCCTTTGGTAAATTCTAGTCTCTTATTATACTGTATATTCTTCGGCCATATTATTATTACCAATGGGTCTGACCTGACATCGTCAAAACTCTGTCGCATCTATGGGCTCAATGATGCGGAAATTCATCACACTTGTGACCACTTCCCAACACTCGTTGGACCACAGCTGCGACCCATTAGCCTGTACCTGCAGATCCGCACCTGCAGCCTATCCCTCGAAGGTGCGCCTACACAAAACCCGATCATACCCGCTCTTCCAAAAATTACAAAATCCAATTCGAATCACTCTCGAGGCCCCCTATGACCCCATCAAAACTTACCAAAACATTCTAAAACACGATACGAAATTAGTCAAGGCCTGATTCACGTCAAACAACATCAAAAACACAAACCACGAATCGATTCAAGCCTAATGCACTTATGAATGTCGAACTTCCAAAACTAATGCCGAAACATACCAAACCAACTCCGATTGACCTCAATTTTACACAAAAGTCATAATCGACACACCGAACATATTCCAACTTTCGGAACCAAAAAGTGAGTCCGGTAACCACAAAGCCAACTCTCGGTCAAATATCTCAACTCTCCAAACATCAATTTCTCCAACTTTCGGCATTTCAAGCATAAATCACCTACGGACCTCCAAATCAATATCTCAATAACCAACATCATTGAGTCTCAAATCCTTAATGAGATAGATGTTTCATTAATAACCCAAAATTGCCTCAACATATTAACAACATTCACAACTTCAACACCAAATAAGCCAACAATGAGAGAAATAATTATAACCACGATATTACATAAGACTAACTCACAATAAAAGAAATAATATTTAACAATGAGTCTCAAATAATGGAAATGAACAAGTAAAGGGAAAACATGAACAATTATTTCAAGTAAAGAAAAATCAATAAGGAAAGAGATAACATGAACAATAACTTCAAATAATGATAATTAACAATGAAGAGATAACATGTAACAGTAAGGAGGCATCATGGATAACATGTAACAGTAAGGAGGCATCATGTTCAACTAAAGTATGGGAGCAATTTAGCAAGTAGGATGTAGAACAAATACTAAACAAGTCAACTAAGGAATTTAAGGATTGTCTAACACAATTAGGGATAAATTGACTATGAGAATTTAGAACATAATATGGTATTACAATTAAAGCATGGAAATAGTCCAAGTAACCTAAACCGGTAAAATACCACGTACAATCCATGTATCCACTTGTCACCTTGCGTACACGGATTTTACTTAATCCTAAGGGGTAGTTCCCCAACACGAAGTTAGGCAAGACACTTACCTTAACTAGGTCAATTCATTACTCAGAAATAGATTTTCCCTTAGGATCCGCCTCTACACGGCTCAAATCTAAACAAAATCGACTAAATATCATCAAACAATGCTAGTGAAATCAATTGCAATAGATAAAGTTAAGATCTTTATACTTTTCCCAAAATGTCAACAAAAATCAACCTGGGGCTCGCCAAGTCAAAACCCGAGTCCAATGGTAGATTTTGTCTATCCATGACCCCACGAGTTCATATATGTGATAAGTTTCAAAATTCGAGTCTAAATCGACTCACAAAACTCTATTTCTAATTTTTCAAAAACTTGACAAAGTTTAACCAATTTTCACTTTGATTCACATGATTTTGAGTTAAAATCTAAAATATGTTCATCGAATATGATTAGAAATAGATTCGAATCACTTACCCAAGCATTGTAGGTGCAAATCCCCTCTCCAAATTGCATCTTATAGAGTCTAGGGTTCAAAAAAGAGAGAATGAGTTAAAAGATCCCGTCCCTCAGCTATTTGTCCAGTCGCAGACATCAAATGCGAAATGAGGTTCGCAATTGCGAACCCTGAAAATGTGAAGAATCACTCACAAAAGAGAAGACCTTTCATTTCCGTTGTCACCGCAATTGCGATGAAATGTTAGCAACTCTGAACCTTGGACCACCGCAAATGCGACCATGAAGATCGCAAATGCGAAGCAGCTCTCCCGTAGGTACCTATCACAAATGTGAACACTGTGTTCGCAAGGGAGAACCCAGCAAACTTGGACTTGTATCGCAATTGCGATCCAACAACTCGAAAATGCGAGATAAGAGGCACCTATGCAAAAAAAAACCAGCAACTTAAACACTAGCAACACTCCTCTACGCGTCCAAAACTTATCCGAGCCCCCGGGGCTCCAAATGAAACATCCACACTAGTCTAAAACATCATATGAACTCAAAACACAAAAATACTGTCGAAAACTACGAATTAAACTCTAAAACGCATGAATTTCAAGAACTTCTAGAATTACAACTAAGCGTCTGAATCCTATTCCAAGTCCCAAAATTGAATTCTCAGCTCGATAGCCTACGGTCAAACGTTTCAACTTTAGACTACCAAATTTTGGCAAATCAACCTACGAATTTCCAAAATCAATTCCGGGCATACGTCTAAGTGCGAAATAAGGATATGAAGCTGTCAGAGACATTAAAACACAGTTCCTGGGTCATTTTCACAATAGTCAAAGTTTAGTTAACATTTACAAATTAAAGCTTCTAAGTCAAGAATCAAGGTCCAAATCAACCCAAAGGCTTTATGGAATGAAACTAACCAATTCCAAAGGTCATAAAAGAATAAACAAATATGTTTGAAGCAATAAAAGGTGTGATGGGGCACAATTACACAAAATGACTGATCGGGTCGTTACATTCTCCCCCTCTTAAAACAAATGTTTTTCCTCGAAGGTGCATAAGAACATACCTGAAGCGGTGAATAGATGAGGATAACAACTCCGCATGTCGTGCTCGATCTCCCAAGTTTCCTCCTCGACCCCATTGAACCTTCAGTGAAGCAATATCCTTTGATCTCAACTTTTGGACTTGTCGGTCCAAGATAGCCACATACTTCTCAATGTAAGTCAAATCCTTATCCAATTGGACTGTGGACGTGTATGACATAAGATGGATCACTATAATACTTATGAAGCATGGAGACATGGAACACCAGATGAACCATAGATAAACTAGGTTGAAAGGCAAGCTTGAAGGCCACCTTTCCAATCCTCTCAAGGATCTCAATAGGTCTGATATACCTAAGGCTCAACTTCCCTTCTTCCCGAACCTCATCAAACCCTTAATGGGTGAAAATTGGAGCAAGACTGGCCCTCCAACCATGAATGCAACATCGCTAACCTTCCGATCTGCATAACTTGTCTGTTTAGATTAGGTTGTATGAAGCCGATCCTGGATCATTTTGACCTTCTCCAAACCATCTCGGACAAGATCTTTTCTAATAATTTATCGTTTCCCAGCTCAAACCACCCAACTGGAGAACGACATCGTTTCCCATAGAGAGCCTCATATGGAGCCATATGGATACTCGACTGGTAGCTGTTGCTTATAGGAAACCTCTGCGAGTGGCAAGAACTGATTCCAAACGCCCCCAAAATCCACAACACATGCGCAAAACAGATCCTCCAATATCTAAATAGTGCGCTCGGACTATCCGTCCGTCTGAGGGTGAATGTTGTACTCAACTCAACCTGTGTGCCTAGCTCATGTTATACAACCTTCCTGAAACGCAATGTGAATTGCGTACCCTTGTCGGAGATGATGGATATCGGGACATCATGAATTTGGATAATCTCGTAGATATAAACTTGAGCCAGATGCTCTGAAGAATAGGTAGTCACTACCAGAATGAAATGAACCGGCTTGGTCAACCTATCCACAATCACCCATACCCCATCAAACTTCATCCGAGTCCCTGGGAGATCAACAACAAAGTCCATGGTGACGCCCTCTTATTTCCACTTAGGACACACAAGCTGCTGAAGTAACCTACCCAGTAACTGATGCTTATGTTTCACCTGCTGACAATTTAGGCATCGAGATACATACTCTACTATGTCTTTATTCATCCTCCACCAATAGTGTTGCGTCAAGTCCTGATACATCTTAGGGGCACCCGGATAAACGGCGTACCGCGAACTGCGGGATTCTTGAAGAATTAACTCACCACACCATATACATTGGGCAACCACTCATGCAAGAACTCGGTTGGGCTCTGAAACTTCCAATCTAACAAACTGGTTGGGTAATGCCTGATCTCCCAATGCTAATGGCCTATATTCTACCGGTAGATATGATAAACTACCCAAACTCTCTACCTTTGAACTCAAAGCATCGTCCACCATATTAGACTTCCTGTGATGATATAGAATGGTAATATCATATAATGGTGATATCATAGTCCTTAAGTATCTCTAACCACCTCCGGTGAGGCAAGTTAAGATCTTTTTGTTTGAACATATGCTGCAGACTCCAATGGTCGGTAAAGACCTCACAAGGAACGCCATCTTTAATGCATGAACAATGGCTACCAACTCCAAGTCGCATACTGGATTATTCTTGCCATGGGTAATTACTTGTCGAGACTCGTAGGCAATCACCCTATTTTCTTGCGTCAACACGCTAAGGACAACACGTGTCACATCACAATACATAGTATAAGACCCCGAGCCTGTATGCAACACAAACACTTGGGCTGTAGTCAAAGTAGTCTGGAGCTTTTGAAAGCTCGCGCCACATTTCTCCGTCCATCTAAAAGGAGTTCCCTTTAAGGTAAATCTGGTCATAGGTGCAGCAATATATGAGAAGCCCTCTACAAAACGACGATAATACCCAGCCAAACCAAGGAAACTACGGATCTCAGTAGCTGAAGACGACCTGGGCCAACTTTGCACCACCCTAATTTTCTTTGGATCTACCTTGATCCCTTCACTCATCACCACATGACCCATAAACACTACTGAATCATGCCAGAATTCACACTTTAGAACTTTGCATATAACTTCTTCTCTCTCAAGGTCTAGAGTAGGATCTTCAAGTGTTGATCATGATCTTCCTGATTGCGGGAGTACACCAAGATGTCGTCAATAAACACAACGTAGAATGAATCAAGATAAGGCTGAAATACACTGTTCATCAGGTGCATAAATGATGTTGCGGCAATAGTCAGCCCAAATGACATTGCGAGGAACTCGTAGTGACAATACCGAGTAATAAAGGAAGTCTTCAAAATATTCGGATCTCAAATCTTCAACTGATGATAACCTGACCGCAAATAAATATCGGAGAACACTTTAGCACCCCGTAGCTGATAAAATAGGTCATCAATGCGTTGCAATGGATACATGTTCTTCAGTGTAACCTTGTTCAACTGACGATAATCAATACACATGCGCATCGAAATATCCTTCTTCTTCACAAACAAGACCGGGGTACCCCTCGACGACACACTAGGCCAAATGAATCCCTTATCAAGAAACTCTTGCAACTATTCCTTTAACTTCTTTAGCTCAACCGGGGCCATACAATATGGTGGAATTGAAATGGGTTGAGTTCCCGACAACAAGTCAATACAATCAATATTCCTATCGGGTGGCATGCCCGGAAAATCTACCACAAATTCATCTGCGAGGTCTCTCACTACCATAACCGACTCAACGGTAGGAGTATCAACAGTTACATGCCTCACAAAGGCTAGATAAACATCGCACCCCTTCTCAACCATCTGATGAGTCTTGAGAAATAAGACAACCCTGCTAGGAATATAATCTAATGATGCAACCCTCCACTCTAACCGTGGTAAACTTGGTATAGCCAATATCACAGTCTTAGCGGGACAATCTTGAATAGCATGATATAGCGACAACCGGTCCATGCGCAAGATAACATCAAATTCTACCACACTAAGTAAAAATAGATCAACTCTGGTCTCAAAACCACCAATAACAACTAAACACAACTAATGCACGCGGTTGACAATAATGGAATCCCCTAGTGTGTTGACACATATATAGGAGAACTCAAAGAATCACGAGATACATCCCAATACGGAGCAAATTAAGATAACACATATGAATAAATGATCCGGATTGAATTAGACTGATGCATCTCTATGGAAAACTAGAGCCATACAAGTAATGAATGAGGTTGAAGCAAATGCCTTTGTCCTACCCAAAAAAAAATAGAATCTGTCCAGGCCTCCCCCTCTAGGGAGACCTTTACCTGCTCGTCCCCCACCCCTAGCTGGCTCTATGGGTGGAGCGGCAACTGGGTTAGCAATCATGTCCTAAGAAGTGTACAGACCTCACTGAATCTGTGGAGCCTAAGTAGACTGGGAAGGTGCACCCCTCCTGAGTCTAGGTCAGTCTCTGACCATGTGATAGGTATCACCACACTCAAACCAAGCTCTCGATTGGGCTTGGCGACTAAGACTAGCTTCGTCACGACCCGAATTTCCCACCGTCAGGACCGTGATGTCGTCTAACATTGAACCCACTAGGCAAGCCAACGTAAATGTTTATTTACCTTATTCATTTATTTTTAACAGATGACATGTGATATACAAATCAGCGAAATAAAAGTGCGAAATAAAACAAAGTCTAACAACTAGTTTATATGCCGTTACGAAATTCATAATACTTAACCCAGAATTTGGTGTCACAACTTCACAGACTCTCTATGAATACTACATGTAAAGTTCTGAACAAAATAAATACATTTGTCTCAGAATAAAGAAGAACATAGTGGAAATAAAGTAGGAGGGGACGCCAAGGCCTGCAGACTACCTCAGAATCTCCAAATGGACTGAAGGCAGTCTCCTCACTCTAAGGTCCTTAGGGTCCGGTACCGGAATTTGCACAAAAGTGCAGAGTGTAGCATCAGTACAACCGACCCCATGTACTGAGTAAGTGTCTAGCCTAACCTCGGTAAAGTAGTGACGAGGCTAGGACACGACAACCAACTAAACCTGTGCAGTTTAATCATATACGGAGAAAATAATAACAACAACAAATAAGCAACGAAATACAAAGAAAAGGGAACATGCTAAGGGGAGGAAATATCAAATGATGGAAATAATGAAGTAAAGAAACAAATTAGATATCAACTTAAGCAATATAAGTAACAGCACAAAACAAGTGCAGGTTATCACCGTTCATGCTTTTACTCTCATCCTCGCAAAATAATAAATAGAATGCACGGAATCACCCTTCGTGCTTTTACTCTCATCCTCACAACACATCAATAGAAATGGCACGACATCACCCTTCGTGCTTTTAATATCATAATCTGGCATGACATTACCCTTCATGGTTTTACCCTCTCTCACAATATCATACAGGGCATCACCCGTCGTGCTTCACACTCTTCCCAACCCAAACAAATCAATGACAACAATCCGACAAATAAATCAACAATACAAACCACAATAATACAGTCATAACGTCCCGGGAAGGGAGTCAACAATAAAATCAATATCATCCTTGCAAGGGAAAAATAATTATAGACAATCTCACCTAGTTACTCAATCTCACGTAGTAATTCTCAAATTGAACCAATACTCAAGAATGATCAATACCAAAGAAAATTCCACCAACATGAATAATAATCAAATTAAACTCGAGTAATGTTTAATGAAAAATCACATAAAGTTTAATATTCGATTCACGGGTATGGTTGAAACCAATGTATAGATACTCGTCCCCACACATATACGTTGAACATATCACTAACACGTAGCAAATAAGACACAATACCTATTCCCTCAAGCTAAGGATAATCCAAACACTTACCTTTAATTCCACGACCAAACTCAATCCCCAATTACTGCTTTCCCTTTAGAATTCGCCTCCAATCAATTGTAATATAGACATAATCTGCTTAATAATATCAATAAATGATAAATAATTCAACCCCAATGCTTAATTATGAGTTTTCTATCATTCTTCCCAAAAAGTCAAAAATCGAGCCTGAGCCCACTTGGTCATAATACGAGGTTTGGACCAAGACCCGACCACCCATACACCCACGAGCCCGAATATATAATTAGTTTCGGAATCCAACCCCAAATCGAGGTCTAAATTCCCAAATTTGTAAAATCCCTAATTCTCCTAAAATCCCTATTTCTATCCTTCAAGTAAGAGATTTAGGCGTAGAAATCTAATGGGTGTAAATGGAAATTGAAGAAAACAAGTTTAAGAACACAAACCTAGCACTAGGTGGTGAAATCCCCTTTCCAAAATCGCCCCTAAGCTTTCTTGGTTTTGAAAATATGAAGTTATGGCTAAAGTCCCATTTTTCTACTGTTTTAAGTGGGCTGGACAGACATTCTATGCGTTCGCATGAGGTCTGTTGCGTTCACGTAGGCTCACCTCCCTGACCTTCGTGTTTGCGTGCCTCCGTCTGCGTTCGCATAGGGCTCCAGCTCCCTTCAAGCAGCGAGTTCACGAGGTCCTAGACGCATTCGCGTAGAGCAACCTACCCAGGGTTCCACGTTCGCATCGTGGCCAGTGCGTTCAGAAAGAGAAAAACACATCCCCAATCCCCACTACTATTTGCATTCGCATGGGGTACCATGCGTTCGCATAGAACAAAAGTCCAGACACTATAAACAACACCCTCACTAGATTTTCTCAGTCCAAAAACACTCTGACGCTTATCCGAAACTCACCCGAGCCCTCGGGGCTCCAAACCAAACATGTACACAACCTTAAAAAATCATATGGACTTACTCGTGCGATCAAATCGCCAAAATAACAACTTAAACAATGAATTTAGCATAAAAATCAAAAGAAGATCTCAAGAACTTTCAAAGTTTCAAATTTCACAACTATGGGTCCGAATCAGGTCAAACAACCTTTGTTTCTTACAAATTTTACAAGCATCACTCAAATACCATATTAAACGTGTATCGGGCTCTGGAACAAAAATATGGGCCCGTTTGAATTTCACATACAATCAAATTTCAAAAACTCTTATAATTTTAGTAAACCAATTTGTTTTAATAATTCATTTATTGGGCTTAGGACCTCGGAATTCAATTATGGGCATACTCCCAAGTCCCATATTTTCCTATGGACTCTCCAGGACCATCAAATCACGTGTCTGGGTCTGTTTACCCAAAATTTTGCCCGAAGTCAACTTAAATTTCATTTTTAAAGGAAAAATTAGCCTTTTTCTCAGTTTTTCGTATAAAAGCTTTTCGGATATACGCCCGGACTGAGAACGCAAAATGAGGTGAGATAAAAGAATATTTTCAAGGCCTCATAACATAGTTTTGACTTAGAAAATGAGAGATGACTTTTTGGGTCATCACATTCTCCACCTCTAAAACAAACGTTCGTCCTCGAACAAACATAGAAAAGTACCTGAATCGGGGAAAAGAAGGGATCCTGACTCTGCATATCGGAGTGAGACTCCCAGGTAGCTGCCTCGGCAGGCTACTCTCTCCATTGAACACGAACCGAAGGATAACTCTTCGATCTCAACTGACGAATCTGCCGATCTAATATGGCTACCGGCTCCTCCTCATAGGTCAAATCTTTGTCCAACTGGACACTGCTGAAGTCTAACACATGGGCTGGATTGCCATGATACTTCTGAAGCATAGATAGATGAAACAATGGATGCAAATCTGATAAATTCGGTGGCAACGCAAATCTGTAAGCCACATCTCCCACTCTATCAATGATCTCAAAAGGACCGATGTACCTAGGTCTTAGCTTGACTTTCTTCCCAAATCTCATCACGCCCTTCATGGGCGACACCCGCTCTCTAACCATGAATGCCACATCACGAACTCGGGTGTCGACATAACTCTTCTGCCTGGACTGAGCTGTAAGAAGTCTATCCTGAATGATCTTATACTTATCCAAGGCATCATGCACTAACTCTGTACCCAACAACCAAGCCTCTCCCGGCTCAAACCACCCAACCGGCGACCGACACCGCCTACCATATAATGCCTCATAGGGAGCCATATGAATGCTCAACTGATAGTTGTTGTTGTGGATAAACTCAGATAATGGAAAGAACTGATCCAAAGAACCTCAAAAGTCAATGACACGGGCTCGTAGCATATCTTCTAAAATATGCTCCGTCCGTCTGAGGATGAAATGTTGTGCTCAACTCAAACCTCGTGACCAACTCACGCTGAAGTGCCCTCCAGAAATGCGAGGTAAACTGCGTACCTCGGTCAGAAATAATAGATACTGGCACACCATGAAGACGAACAATCTCCCTAATGTAGATCTCTGCCAATCACTCCGAAGAATATGAAACCTCCACAGGGATGAAATGTGCTGACTTGGTCAGACTATCCAAAACAACCGATACTGCATCAAACTTCCTCTGAGTCCGTGGGAATCCAACAACGAAATCCATGGTGATACGCTCCCACTTCGACTCAGGAATCTCAATCTGCTGCAATAATCCACCATGTCTCTGATGCTCGTACTTTACCTGCTGACAATTCCAACACCGAGCTACATATGCCACAATATCCTTCTTCATCCTCCTCCACCAATAATGCTCCCGCAAATGCTGATACATCTTTGCGGTGCCCGGATGAATTGAGTATCGGGAACCATGGGCCTCCTCTAATATCAACTCACGAAGTCTATCCACATTGGGCCCACAAATACGACCTTGCATCCATGAGAGAAAAAATAATAACAACAAGAAATAAGCAGCTAAATACAAAGATAGGGGATCATACTGAGGGTAGGAAATATCAAATTATGGAAATAACGAAGTAAAGCAACAAATAGATATCAATTTAAACAACATAAGTAACAACACAAAACAAGTGAACGGCATCAACCTTCGTGCTTTTACTCTCATCCTCACCAAATAATAAATAGAATGCACGACATCAACCTTCGTGATTTTACTATCATCCTCACAATACATCAATAGAAACAGCACGACATCACCCTTCGTGCTTTTAATATCATAATACGGCACGGCATCACCCTTTGTGCTGTTAATATCATAATCTGGCACGTCATCACCCTTTGTGCTTTTACCCTCTCTCACAATATCATACACGACATCACCCTTCGTGCTTTGCACTCTTCCTCACCCAAACAAATCAATAACTACAATCCGGAAAATAAATCAACAATACAAACCACAGTAATACAACCATAACGTCTCGGCAAGGAAGTCAACAGTAGAATCAATATCATCCCGGCAAGGAAAAAACAGCTATAGCCAATCTTACCTAGTTACCCAATTTCACATAATAAATTCACAACTTGAACTAATACTCAACAATGATCAATACCAAGGAAAATTCTACGAACATGAATAATCATCAAATTAAACTCGAGTAATGTTTAATGAAAAATCACATTAAGTTCAATATTCGATTCACGGGCATGCTTGACACCAACGTATAGATACTCGTCACCAAACCTATATGTTGAACATATCACTAACACGTAGAAAATAATACATAATACCTATTCCCTCAAGCTAAGGTTCGCCAAACACTTACCTCGAATACAAAGCCTCGATTACTGCTTTCCCTTCAGAATTTGCCTCCAATTCAACTGTATCTAGACATAATCATCTTAATAATATCAATAAATGCTAAATAATTCAACCTCAATTCTTAATTATGAGTTTCCTATCATTCTTCCCAAAAAGTAAAAAATCGACCCGAGGCCCGCTTAGTCAAAACATGAGGTTTTGGAGCAAGACCCGATCACCCATACACCCACGAGCCCGAATATATATGTAGTTTCGGAATCCGACCCCAAATCAAGGTCTAAATTCACAAATTTGTAAAATTCGTAAATCTCCAAAAATCCCTAATTTCTACCCTTCAAGAACAAGATATAGACCTAGATATATAATGGGTGTTAATGGAAAATGAACAAAACGAGTTTAAGAAAACAAACCTAGCACTTGGTGGTGAAATCCCCCTTAAAAAATCGCCCCTAAGCTTCCTTGGTTTCAAAAATATGAAGTTATGGCTAAAATCCCATTTTTCTACTGTTTTAAGTGGGCTGGACAGACCTTCTAGGCGTTCGCATGAGGTCTGTCGCATTCGCGTAGGCTCACCCCCCCTGACCTTCCCGTTCATGTTCTTCTGGCTGCGTTCGTATAGGGTTCCAGCTCCCCCTCTCCAACTCCCTTAAAGCAGTGCGTTCACGAGGGCCTAGACGCGTTCGCATAGAGCAACTTACCCAGGGCTCCGCGTTCGCGTCGTGGCCAATGCGATCGCCTAGAGAAAATCCCAGCCCCAGCCCCCACTACTCTTTGCGTTCGCGTGGGTTACCACGCGTTCGCATAGAACAAAACACCAGAAAAAGCCCCCGTCCTAGATTTTCTAAGTCAAAAAACACTCTGACGCCTATCCAAAACTCACCCGAGCCCTCGGGGCTCCAAATCAAACATGTACACAACCTTAAAAATATCCTACACACTTACCCGTACAATCAAATCGCCAAAATAACATCTTAAACAACACATTTACCATAAAAAATCAAAGGAAAATCTCAAGAACTTTCAAAGTTCAAAATTTCAAAAATACGGGTCTGAATCACGTCAAATGACCTCCGTTTCTTACATAATTTTACATGCGTCACTCAAATACCATATTAAACGTGTTCCGGGCTCCGGAACCAAAATACGGGCTAGATACCATCAATTTCAAATATAATCAAATTTCCAAAACTCTTATAATTTAAGCAAAACAATTTCTTTCAAAAATTTAATTCTCGGGCTTAGGACCTCGGAATTCAATTCCGGGCATACGACGAAGTCCCATATTTTCATACGGACCCTTCGAGACCGCCAAATCATGCGTCCGGGTCCGGGTCCGTTTACCTAAAATGTTGACCAAAGTCAACTTAAATTCAATTTTAAAGGCAAAATTAGCATTTTTCTCAGTTTTTCATATAAAAGCTTTCTGGATATACGCCGGACTGTGCATGCAAAACGAGGTGGGATAAAATGAGGTTTTCAAGGCCTCGGAACACAGTTTTGACTTATAAAATGAGATATGACTTTTTGGGTCATCATAGGCTTGGTCCTAGTCGGCTAGACTGAGCAGTGATGGCACCTTGTGCTGGAGGTTCACTACAAAGTGGTTGAGAAAATTCTACAATCTGAGACCTCAGAACAACAGGAACACCACCAAAAGCTGGAAGTGCTAAATGAATTAGACGGCCAACATAGCCTTTGTTATGACGGGCTGTAGCTACAGCGTGATCACTACTAAATCTTCCCATACCATGATGCATCTTGGCTTCTATATCATCTCTCTCACGGTCACGCATACCCCCTACCTCCGTGAAATCTCAAACACCTACTGATACGGAGTATCAGACTCCAACACACTATCCATGTTGAATCTAATACCATGGTTGAGCCTCTCGATGAATCGATGGACTCACTCTCTGACTGTAGCAAGCAAGGCAAGTGCATGCTTGGACAAATTATTTAATAGGACAACATACTCTGACACTGTCGTATCACCTTGGTGCAGCTGCTCAAACTCCGCATGGCAAGCATCCCAAACGGTCTGAGGAACAAACTCTCTCAAGAAAAACTCCAAAAGTCGGTCCCATACAAGTGAAGTTGCCTCGACTGGGCTACCCACCCGTACATGCACCACCCCTGATATGTCGCTCCTTTTAGCTGGAACGTAGTAAAAGCAACCCCACTCGTCTCCATAATACCCATAGTTAAGAAAACCCTCTGCATCCTCTGAAGCCAAACAACTGAAAGTATGAGGGTGGTACTTCTTGAATCCCTCGAGCCTAAGCTGCTCCTCCTCGGATGTTGTTGACCTAACCACGGGCTGAATCGGAGCAACATGCTATACCAGTATAACCTCTAGTACCTAATCAACCTGGATATGCCACTCTAGGGTATGGGCCAGGAGGGTCTATGCTCGTTCCTCATCCTGAGATGTGACTAGTGCAAGTGGGATCAACCCCGCCTGAGCTATGGTACTGAACATGCTCAGGAACTATGCGAGGGTCTCCTGAAGTGGTCAGATTGCAATAGGCGCCTTGGGTGCCTGTCCCCCGATGGTGTCTCCTCAGTCACAACACGGGCAAGTGCTCTGGCTGCATCACATGCCCCGCATCAGCTTCTGCCCCAGCCTCTCGTGGCTCTAGCACGGGACATGGGTGTCTGTTCACCGGATTCAGCGGTGCGTGTCCTCACCATCTGTGAGAGAATAGAAAGTCAAAGATTTAGATTTCGAAATCAACCAATTTGCGCTATTTGGAATCAAAGAAGTGAAGTTTCCCTAAGAGTTTCATAGCCTCTCGAAGATAAGTACATACGTCTCCGTACAAACCTGCAAGACCCTACTAAACCTGCTTATGACTTTTAGACACCATTGAACCTAGAGTTCCGGTACAACCTTTCCACGATCCGAATTTTCCCCTCAGTAGGATGTTTTAATGGCACCTAGCCTCTACGACTAGTTAAGCCTAACAATTAAGAATAACTCAACCGATATGATTAACAAATAACTGAAAAACTGATTAATTTATAAAAACCTTCCGAAAAACAAAGTCTCACATTACACACCCAAAAACCAATGGAACTGGGTCATAAACTCTACAGGATAGAACTACAGCACTACTACATCACTGCCGAAAAGGAAATACAATAGTAAATGAGATTAAAGGAAGGTGACTCTGAGGCATGGGCACGCCGAGCAGGCATATCTTGATGTCTCCGATAAGGCAGCTAGCAGGAAATCTCTAACGATCGGCGCGAGTAGACATACCTAGATCTGCAAAAAAAAATATGCAGAAGTGTAGTATGAGTACACCACAACGGTACCTAGTATGTATCAAGCCTAACCTTACTAGAGTAGTGACAAGGCCATGTCAAGACACCTACTAGGATATAAATAAAAGTATGAAGTATAATACGAATATGTAATGGAAAGTGAAGAAACAACTAATATGGAACAAAATGAATACATGAACTAGTACCAGAAATCAACAATAGAAATAGCATAAAAAGAAACTAAAGGGATACGATGATCAGGTACCAGATGGTGTATAATGTAATCAAACCCGAGGTACCTCATGGTATAATAGAGAATCACAACCGAGCTACTGCCTTGTATTAAATTTTCTCAATTTCAATCACAATCATTCTTTATACCGCCGCGTGAGCCTTACATTTGAAAATAGGTTTTGGAAACAGTTTTTCGGAAATAGCTACATGCACTTTAGCCCATCTTATGACGCCGTGTGGCTTGACGTAGTTCCCCTTCAAGCAACATGCACATAAATCCCACATTATACCTTCGCATGCACATCAACCCAAGTCATATATCGCTGCATGCACGTCAATATCATATCACAATAAAAATTTGCACCACAAGTTCCCATATATCACAACTTCCCAACAACAACAATATTAATATTTCCACAACAATAGCACATGGCTCCACCACAACCTATATTAGAGTATCAACAATAAAAATGAATGAAAGGTGCTCAGTATGATAGATGTTTCAAAAATAACCAACATCGCCTCACGTATTAACGACTTTCACAACTTCAACACCAAATAAATCAACAATGAGAGAAATAATGTATAACCATGATATTAGATAAGACTAACTCACAATAAAAGAGATAGTATTCAACAACGAGTCTCAAATAATGAAAATCAACTTGTAAAGGGATAACATGAACACTTACTTTAACTAACAAAAAATCAACATGGAAAGAGATAATACGGACAATAACTTCAAACAATTATAATTAACAATGAAGAGATAGCATTTCACAATAAATGAGGAAACAAGTTTAACGAAAATATGGGAGCAATTAATTGGATGTAGAACAAATAATAAACAAGTCAACCAAGGCATTTATGGATAGTCTAAATCAATTAGGATAAATTGACTATGAGAATTTAGAACATAATATGGCATTTCAATTAAAGCATGGAAATAGTCTAAGTAACTTAAACCGATCAAGTACCACATACAACCCATGTACCCAGTCGAGTGACTTCGTACCTATCCTTACCGAGAAAAACGAGTTGAAAGCATCTTCCATTCATATCGATTGGGTTTTTCCGCACCATATTTTGATCTGCACTCATCACCTTGCATACACGAATTTCACTTTGCACAATTGAATCAAACAATACCGATCCTAAGGGGTAGTTCCCCCACACAAAGTTACGCAACACACTTACCTCAACTAGGTCAATTCAGCACTCGAAAATAGCTTTTCCCTTAAAATCCGCCTCCACGCGGCTTAAATCTAACAAAATTTGACTCAATATCATCAAACAATGCTAGGGAATTCAATTCCAATAGATAAAGTTAAATTCTTTACACTTTTGCCAAAATGTCAACAAAAGTCATCCCAGGGCCCGTTCGTTCAAAACCCGGGTCCAATGGTAGATTTCGTCTACCCCTGACCCCCGAGTTCATATATGTTATTAGTTTCAAAATTTTAGTGCAAATCGACTTTCAAAACTCAATTTCTTATATTTCAAAAACTGACAAAGTTTCAGCATTTTTAACTTTGATTCACATGATTTTTATGTTAAAATCTAAGATATTTTGATGGAATATGATTAGAGATAGATTAGAATCACTTACCCAAGGTTTGTAGGTAAAATTCCCTCTTCAAATCGCCTCATACCTAGTCTAGGGATCAAAAACAAAAGAATAAGTTCAATAATCATGTCCCTCAGCTATTGTCTAGTCGCAAATGTGACTTGAGTTTCAAAATTGCGAACCCCACAAATGCGATGAATAACTTGCAAAAGCGAAGACTTTCCATTTCTTGTTTCATCGAAATTCCGATGAAAAGTTAGTAATTGCGAATCTAGGATCTCCGCATATGCGACCATGAAGATCGCAAATTCAAATCAGCTCTCCCCTAGGTTGCTATCGCAAATGGGAACACTCGGTTTGCATTTGCAAACCCAAGAAGACTTGTACTAATATCACAATTACGATCCAAAAACTCGCAAATGCGAGATTAGTGGAACCTTTGCAAAAAAAAAAACTAGCAACTTAAACTCTGACAACACTCCGCATATGCGCTCATTCACCCCATCATGTGAATCATTTATAGATGCATATTTGAGATGGTTCCATGTGTGTTTATTTTGAATCTGCAGTTTCACATTTGAAATTAATTTTCTAAATTAAGAGCATAATTTTGAGATTGTATAATGAAGACAATTCATCTTGATAACGCTGGTTTATATCCAATTTTGTTTAGTATTGAATACCTCCTATTAATGGTTAAACTATTTCTTATGAGACCAAAAATTCATGTGTTGGTCTATAATATTCTAAATTGCATACATCAATACTTATATGCATCAGACTAGCAAGATATGATAAGTCATCCCCTAACAAATGGTTTACGATAAGAAACCAACATTTTTTACTATCTAGTATCTTTTGATGTGTGGTATATGATCTTCATCCAAAAGATAATTCAAGTCAAATGCCAGAAGTATTTACTGATCCAAAATTAAATATCATATTTCAGCTGCAAATGCTATACTGCAAATGTTCCTATTAAAATTAAATTCCCTAAATGATAGAGTTTATTGCATGCATGAAGTGTGGTAGACCAGTCAGTTCCAAATGTACAATGCTTAAAATAGATAGGAGCAAATGATCATAATGATCATAATGAGGAGGAAATGAAACTCCAAAGATGTTCAGGTACCTAAATATAAAGAAAGTGATGAGATCCCTACAAGTTATGTCTCTTGGGAACCGATACAAAATGATCGTTGATGATATATATGATAACATTTAGTGCACAATGTTGTAAAAGATTGTGAGGATCAGACCTGTAATCCAGACACCCGAATATGTCATGCCATTTAAGACCCTAAATGATTTAAAATGTCTGAAGCATATTCAATGTCTCAAGACATGTACTCTATCAAATTACAAAAATCTTTGTACGATTTAAAGCAAAGTTGAGCGCATGTGGTATAATTGCCTCGGTGAATATTTTCTGAATGAAGGTTACATAGATGATGTTATTTTTCCATGTATTTTTATAAAAAAAATGTCATTAGAATTTGTTATACTTGCTGTTTATGTTGATGACATAAATCTTGTTGGGACTCTAGAAGAGCTCCAAAAGACAATTGAATATCTTAAGATTGAACAAACGGGATGTTTATCCATCAATCTGCCTATAGAAAGGGACCTAAAACACTTTTACAACGACAAAGTGCAGCCATTGACTACATTGGATGTTTAATCACTCGAAGTAAATAAGAATCTGTTTTGACCTATAGAATAGAATGAGGAACTCCCTGGTCCTAAAAATATCCTATCTCAGTTAAATTGATGCACTTATGCATCTTACTATACTACAAGGCCTGACATAGTATTTTATGTTAATTTTCTAGCAAGATATAGTTGTTCTCTTACATGAAGACATTGGAACTAGATTGAAACTCTTAATATGAGTTTTTTGTATGCTAGCAAAGGTAGTGCATATCTTGTTGGTTATGCAGATGCATGTTATTTATCTGATCCCCATAAAGCTGGATCTCAAATCGGATACGTGTTTACATGCGGAGGTACTGTCATACCGTAGCTCCACAAAGCAATCTGTTGTTGCTACTTCTTCAAATCATTCTGAGATAATATATATTCATGAAGAATGTAGGAAATGCATATGGTTGAGATCAATGATTCATGTTATTCCAACAAGAAATTAGTTTGGAATGTGATAAAAGATCCACAATTTTATATAAAGATGATTTTGCAAGCATAGCCCAATTGAAGGGAGGATTTATAAAAGGAGACATAACGAAGCACATTTCACAAAAAATATTCTACACACATGATCTTCAAAAAAATAGTGGCATTTATGTGCAACAAATCCGTTCAGGTGACCTTCCGACAGATTTATTCACTAAATATTTTTCAATTTCAACTTTTGAAAAGATGATATACAAGATTGGAATACAGAGACTCAAGTATTTGAAACAAGGTTTTCATCAGGGGGAGTGAAATACATTGTACTCTTTTTTCCTTACTAAGGTTCTTCCCACATGGTTTTTCATGTAAGGTTTTTAATGAGGCAGCTAGCAATGCGTATCACTAAATATGTGTTGTCACAACCTAATTTTTCGTATAGGTCGTGATAGTGCCCAACGTCACTGATGGGAAAGCCAATGGTGAACATGTTTTATTCTTTTGTTAATTCCAAAGTAGTGGATTTTTATTCATTAATTAGATGAGAAGTGGAAAATTATAGTAAAGTAAGGCTTAAACTAATAAAAGAGTAAATACAGAGAAATAAACACTCAAAACCATAAAGTGTCTACTAGCATGTTTCCAAGACCCGGTGTCATAAGTGTATGAACACCTAGTAGAGTATACAAAACACCAATTCTAATGGATGAAATAAGATAGACATAAAGTAAATACAAAAGAGACTTCGGGTGCTACAGAATGGATTCAGAGAGAAGCTCACCACTATGCCTCGGGGTAACTGGGGTGCGCAACTGAATGAATGTCGGATGCACCTGCCTCAGACCCTGCACGATTAGTCCAGAAGAGTAGCGTGAGTACATAAACAACATGTACCCAGTAAGTATCCAATCTAACCTCGAAGAATTAGTGACGAGGAATCGACATCGATACTTACTACGACCAACAATTAAAATACAGAAATTCAGAATAAGCATGGAATACTTGAATAATAATAATAGCATAATAACCAGCAATGAATAAGTGATTTTTTTAACTGATATTGAATTTAAAAATCTCCATCTGACACATGCTAACTTCAACAATTTCAGTCCACTAAAAAAATTATAACCTCTCAAGTTATAAATATAATATCAAGTTATTCGGACTCCAAGAATTATCACGCACGATTTATGCCGAGGTCACATGGTCCGCTCCATAATAATGTGTACACTACCGAGGGTCGAACAACACGAACTATAGATGAATCTATTATACTGCTGAGGTGTTCGGCCGCTCCACAACAAGAGAGAAAGCTCTACGAGCATCCGATTTAAATGTTATTATAAGATTAATACACAAGGGGGCACAATTTCTATTAACGGTCAAGTAACCTGCCAAAATATAAAGTAAGTGAAATTCGGTCTTTACGAACCCTTTATCAACTTCCAATATAATTTAAGTATTTATATTAACAAGTAGAGTGCAAACAATACAAGTTATTCATGATTAGGTCCTCAAACTACCCGGAATTAAGAGTGATTTGTAGCTACACACGGACTCTCGTCACCTCGTGCGTATGTAGCCCCCACAATTAGAAGAAAATAGTAATTTAAATTACCTATGGGGTAAATTCTCTCTTAAAAGGTTAGGCAGGATACTTATCTCGTCCCGTAGCTCACTTTTCGGCCCACAAATTCAATCTAAGGCTTCAACCTGGTATTGAACAATCCGAAGCTGGCCAAGTTTATACAAATTAATCAATATACACTCACAAGTTAATAATATAGATATTGAAAAATTACCCAACCCAAATTGGAAAATTCTTAAAATTCACCCTGGGCCCACTTGTCCGGATACCAGGAATACTTGAAGATATATGTTACCCATAACCTCACGAACTCAAATATAAAATTTCTACCCAATCCATAATCATTTTTGTGGCTAAATCCCATTTTTTATTAAAATCTAGGTCTTTCAACTAAACCCATAATTTCTACAATTTATGTGTTAAGAATCTACCCTAAATCTATGTTTTCAACTTATATTAGGAAGAAATTACTCACCTTACAATGCTTTATGAAAACTTCTCTCCAAGAAGCTCCAAAATCGGACCACACAAGTGACAAATGTGAAAAATGGGTCTAAGTCCTGTTTATAAATGTTATTGCCCAGTGGTCCCTTGTTTGCAATCGGGATAGGGCATCCGCAATGGTAAAGGACAAAAATCCAAGCCTAGAAAAATTCCCTTCGCTAACACGAGAAAAGCCATGTGACACAAAGGCTTAGCTGGTCTGCGCATCACGAATGCAATGGCCTCAACGTGAACATGAAGGCCATCGATTGACCCCCTCCTATTCTGGCCTCTCACTTCGCGAACGGGAAGGCCTGAGCGCGAACGGGAACGACAGTGGGCTAGATCTCCGCAAACGCGGTCTCCCCCTCGCGAACGCGTCGGGAAAATTCTCACCTAGGCCCATTCCTTCATCGCAAACGTGATTGCTTCTCCGCGTTCGCGAAGAAGGAAACCTGAACAACAATTTCTAGTGAATGTAACTTTGTTCCGGGCAGTTTGGAACACACCCGAGCCACTCGATACCCCGCCCCAATACACGCACAAGTCTATAACGAATACGGTCATGCTCGAACTCTCAAACAAATAAAATAACATTGAAGATAAGAATCGCAGCCCAAAATCAAATTGTATCAAGTTATGAACTTCAAACGTCTCAACTAGCTTCGAACGTGCCGAAACATACTTAGACTTCTCGGAATGACGCCAAATTTTTCATGAAACTCTTAAATAACATACAGAACTATTCCCAGGCTAGAATGACCAAATAGACCTTGATAATGCCAAAACCAACTCCAGACCAAACTTAAAGAACTTGAAAACCTTGTATGTTCCAACTTTCAATATTAGGCGCCAAAACGCTCCCATGTCATCTGAGACCCCATCCGAACATATGCCCAAGTCCAAAATTATCATATAAATCTATTAGGACTACCAAATCCTGGTTCTGAGGTCGTTTACTCAAAATGTTGAGTCAAGTCAAACTTAACCATTATAAGCCACTATTAAGGAACTAAGCGTTATGATTTCAATCCGAACCCTTCCAAACCGAAACAAACCATCCCCGCAAGTCATGTAACAGTGCAATCACATACGAGGAGTCTTAATTAGGGGAATAGGGATCTGCAATGTAGAAATACAGGTCAGTTCGTTACATTCTCCACCTCTTCAACAAACGTTCGTCCTTGAACGGGTATAGGATCATACCTGGAGTGCCGAATAAGTGTGGATATATGCTCCACATGTCCTCCTCGGTCTCCCACGTTGGCTTCTATACTGGTTGACCCCTCCACTGGACCTTTACCACAAAAAATTTTCTGGACCTCAACTGGCGAACCTGCCTGTCAATAGTGGCAATTGGCTCCTCCTCATGACCTAGTCCCTCGTCTACCTGAACCGTGCTATAGTCTAATACATGCGACATGTCTGCATGATACTTCCGGAGCATAGACATGTGGAAAACCGGATGAACTTCCGATAGACTGGAAGGCAAAGCAAGCTCATAATCAACCTCCCCAACTTGCCTTAGCACCTCAAACGGGTCTATAAACCTTGGGCTCAACTTGCCCTTCTTCCCGAACCTCATGATTCCTTTCATCAGTGAGACTTTCAAGTGAACCTTCTCGTCCACCATAACAGATAGATCACACGCCTCCTGATCTGTGTAACTATTCTATATGGACTATGTTGTGCCAAGTGTCTCTTGAATAAACTTTACATCCTCAAAGGCATCCTTCACTAAATGAGTACCATATAACATAGCCTCGTCAAGCTCAAACTCTCCGACGGGCGAACGACATCGGCGACCATACAAAGCCTCAAATGGAGTCATCTCGATGTTGGACTAATAACTGTTGTTATAAGTAAACTCGGCCAAAGGCGAGAATCGACCCCACTTCCCTTCGAAGTCAGTCACACATGCTCTGAGCATATTATCTAAGATCTAAATCATTCGCTCCCACTGCCCCTCGGTCTGCGTACGAAAGGTTGTGACGAGCTCTATCTGAGTCCCCAACTCACTTTGTATTGCCCTCCAAAAAAGCGAAGTAAATTGAGGACCTTTATCTTATATGATGGAAACAGGCACACCATCTAATCGAGAAATCTCCTGAATGTAAGTCTGGATCAATCTCATTGAAGAATACGTAGTCACAACAAGAATGAAGTGTACCCAAACTGCATCAAACTTTCTCAAAGTCCGAGGCAACCCGACTACAAAGTCTATAGTAATGCGCTCCCATTTCCACACAGGTATAACCTTCTATTGAAGTAGGACACTTGGACTCTGGCATTCATACTTGACCTGTTGGCAATTTATGCATCTTTCCACATACAAAACTATGTCTTGCTTCATTCGCCGCCACCAATAACGCTGTTTCAGGTCGTGATACATCCCCTTGATGAATAGAATACCGAGAACTGTGTGCCTCCTCTAGAATCATCTCCCTCAAGCCATCAACATTAGGAACACATGGGCGACCCTGAAGCAGCAGAATACCATCATCACCTATAGTAAACTCCTTGGAACCACCTTGTAGTACCGTCTCTCTGAGAACCAGTAGGTGCGAATCATTGTACTGATGAGCCTTGATCGGCAATGAAGACTGGGCGATGATGCATGCAAGAACTCGGCTGGGCTCTGAAATATCAAACCTCACAAGTCTGTTAGCCAAGGACTTAATGTCCAAAGTTAATGGACTCTCCTCTAGTGAAATGAATGCCAAACTACCCATACTCTCAGCACTTCTGCTTAGGGCATCCGCAACCACATTCGTTTTGCCCCGATGATATAGGATGGTAATATCATAGTCCTTTAGTAGATCAAGCCAACTGCGCTACCTCAAATTGAGATCCCTCTGCTTGAAAACAGGTTGCGAGCTGCAACGATTGATGTAAACCTCACATGACACCCCAAATAGATTATCCCTCTAGATCTTGAGAGAATGAAATATGCGGCCAACTCCCAATCGTGTACAGGGTAATTCTTCTCGTAGGGCTTCAGTTGACGGCAAGCATATGCAATAACTCGTCCATCCTGCATCGGTACACAACCTATGGCAATGCGTGAGGCGTCGTAATACACGTTATACGCTCATTGTGTTACGACGAGGCCAACTCTAGACTTCCTCAATCTTTCTAGGATATACCTTTATACCCTAGGCTGATACAAAATTCCCCAAGAATGCCACAGAATCTAACTAGAACTCGCACTTGGTGAACTTATCATATAGCTTTTGTTCCCGCAAGCTCTAAAGCACTAATCTCAACTGCTGCTCGTGCTCCTCGATACTATGCAAGTATATCAATATGTCATCAATGAAGACGATGACAAATGAATCAAGATACGACCTGATAAATTCGAAGGACATCACTAGAAACTCACAGTGGCCCTATCTAGGCTGGAAAGCCGTCTTCAGAACATCCGAATCACGAATCTTCAACTGATGATACCCCGATCTCAAGTCGATCTTAGAGAACACTTTGGAACCCTGAAACATGCCAAACATATCATCAATGTGCAGCAAGACCAACACCAGTGTTGTAGTGAATGCAGTCTTGAGCTTCAAAAAGCTCGCCTCGTAATCATCGGACCTTCGGAACTAAGTACCCTTCTGGGCCAATTTAGTCAAAGGTGTTGCAATAGATAAGAAGCCATCCACAAACCGATGATAATAACCTGCAAACCCAGGAAACTCTAGATCTCGGTCATTGTGGTAGGACAAGGCCAACTCTAGACTGTCCTGATCTTCTTAGGATGTACCTTCATACCCTCGCCTAATACAACATGCCCCAAGAATGCCACAGAATCTAACTAGAACTCGCACTTGGAGAACTTAGCATATAACTTCTATTCCCGCAAGGTCTGAAGCACTAATATCAATTGATGCTCGTGCACCTCGATACTACGTAAGTAGATCAATATGTCATCAAGGAAGACGATGACAAATAAATCAAGATACGGCCTGATCAATTTGAATGACATCAGCAGAAACTCATAGTGTCCGTATCTAGTCTTGAAAGCCATCTTCGGAACATCCAAATCACGAATCTTCAACTGATGATACCCCGATCTAGAATCGATGTTAGAGAACACTCTGGCACCCTGAAACACGTCAAACAAATCATCAATGTGTAGAAATGGGTACCTATTCTTAAAGGTAACTTTTTTCAACTTGCGGTAATCAATGCATATCCGCATAGTCCCATCCTTCTTCTTCACGAACAACACTGGTGCACCCCAAGGCAACACACTTGGTCTGGGGAACCCCTTTGTTAGCAACTCCTCAAGATGTTCCTTTAAAACCTTGAACTCCTTTAGAGCCACGAGGTACGATGGAATATAAATAGGTTGGGTACCTGGAGCCAAATAAATACAGAAATCGATATCAAGATCCGGTGGCATGCCTCATAGATTAGTAGGAAGCACATCGGAGAACTCCCAAACCACGGACACAAAATCAATCACCGGAGTCTCTGCAACAGTATCCCCAACATAAGCTATATAAACTAAACATACCTTCTCGACCATGTGCGGAGCCTTTAGAAAAGAGATAACCCGACTAGATGCACTGACAGATGAAGCCTTCCACTCCAATCTAGGCAACTCGAGCATCACAGAGGTAATAACACTGGCATGGAAATCAAGGATGGCATGATATGGACACAACCAGTCCATGTCCGGGATGACCTCAATATCAGTCATATCGAGCAACAGAAGATCTGCTCTAGTCTGATAACAACAAAAAGTCACGATACAGGACTGTTAGATCTGATCCACAACAAGAGAGTCACGTACTAGAGTCACATATAGAGGAGTACCAATTACTCGCGAGGAACACCAGAAAACGAGCAAACTGAGATAAAATATATGAATACATCAACCCTGGGTAAAATAGTACCTAAGTATCCCCACCACATACAAAAATAATACCTATGATCACGGCATCTGAAGCTAGTGCATCTGGTTTGTCTAGAAAAGCATAGAACCTAGCTGGAGTGCCATCTAATTGGCCTCCACCTCTAGGACGACCCCTACCTACCTGCCCTCTACCTCTGGGCAGAGAGGCGGCTGGTGCGACAACTGGTGCTGTAATCATACGCTGATGACCCTGTTGTACTGCCTTGCCTTGAAGCCAGGGGCAGAATCTACTCACATGAACAAGACCCCTACACTAGAAATAGCCTCTCGGTTCGAAAAAGGATTGACTCTGAGTATGACTCTGCGGACCTGATCTCCCACTGGATGAACCCTGAACGGCTGGTGGACGATAGGAACTCTCAGGGATGGCATTGAAAGATGTACGCACTGGAGCAACCCGAGGAGGCGGCGGTGCTGAATATATGGGTTTGCTAGACTGACCCCTTACAAACTAGCCTCTTCCCCCAGATGGAGCACAACTAAACCCTCTAGAACATTGAAATCGCTTGCCTTTCAACATCTGCTCTTGGTCCTGCTGATGAACACCCCCATACATTCGAGCTATCTCCACAACCTACCCGTAAGGAGTCCCCATCTCAACCTATGGGGCCATTTTGACATGGATAACAAAGTGCAAACCTGCAACAATCCTTGACACCCTCTCTGAATTGGTGTGGATTATCATAAATACAAGGCGACAAAACAAAGAAAATCTCACCTCATAGTCACTCACAAACCTTTAACCCTGCTAGAGTTGCTCGAACTGACCCCGCAACTCTTATTTCTGAGAGGGTGGAAAATATCTCTCTAGAAAGAGACATGTGAAGTAGTCCCAAGTAAAGGCAGGAGAATCCGCCGGTCTGCTGAGAAGATAGGACTTCGGCCACCTAAGGGACTTCCATTTAGCTGAAAGGTGGTAAAGTCCACCTCGTAGGACTCTAATATTCCCATATTGTGAAATTTAACCCTGCAACGATCAATAAAGTCCTGTGGGTCCTCATGCCACTCACCTCCAAAGGCAGGAGGATGTAGCCGGGTCCATCTATCCAATAGATTTTGCGGCTTGCAGGTCGCAGTTGGTCTGGGGTCTGGTATAGTTGTTGCAACTGGCTGATATACGACAGTTGCATGCCCTGGAGCCTGAGCGGTAGAGGTTTGTGCTCCCACTCCCGCCAGAGATGTGGTTGAGTCTTTTGGAAATAAACCAGCATGCGTCATTGAATCCATGAACCGCAACATACGACCCATGACTTCCTGAAATCCTGGTGCAGACATGAAATCCACTGGGGCCGGCTCCACAACAGGCACCTCGCTCTGCTTGTCAATGCCAAGATCCTCCTCTGAATCCATTGGTCACATAACTGGAGCAACCCTAGGACAACTTCGCCCTCTAGCACGAACTGGACCTGTTCCTCGGCCTCTACCTCAGCATGTAGGAATAAGGGGAGCAGCTCTCCCACGATCGGGTACATCTGTCGCGCGCATTCTCACCTTCTGTGAGAGAATAAGAGAAAGATACTTAGCACAATATCAACTGCACGATAGGAGATAAAGAAAGAGTAGTTTCCTAACACCCTATAGCTTCTCAAAAATAAGTACAAATGTCTCTACGCCGATCCACAAGACTCTATTAGGCATGCTCATGATTTGTGAGACTTACGTGAACCTAGTGCTCTGATATCATGCTGTCACGATCCAAATTTTTCTATGTGTCGTGATAGCACCTAACGTCGCCGCTGGGCAAGCCAACTGTGAACTAGCCATGTGTTTATTATTTTATTAATTTCAAAGTAGTGGATTTTTATTTATTAAGTAGATGAGAACTGAAAAATTATAGTAAAGTAAGGCGTAAACTAATGAAAGATCAAATACGGAGAAATAATACTCAAAACCATAAAGTGTCTACTAGCATGTTTCCAAGACCCAATGTCAGAAGTGTATTTACACCTAATTTACTTAAGTTAATCATAGAAGACAGCCAAGGCTAGTAGGAGTCCTACTTTTAATAAATAAAGTCATAACAACTTAACGTTAGAAAGTTTTGAGTTAAAGTCACCATTTTGTTACAACATATTGTTTTTGTTTTAGGTGTTGGCTCAGTCCGAAGTTTTGCATTATTCCCTATACTACAGCTGGTTGGGAGTTAAGAAATTGAATATAGCAGGTTGGTTAATTTTACACTTTTACAAGTATACTTGCATGTTGAAAGAATTATTCTTTTTAATAAAACGCTGTTAAAATGTAAGTTTAGTTTTCTTCTTCAGTTAAGTTATTTTTAATACATTTTATTAATTTTCATCATTAGTAACAGTGTATGTAAGAAAGTCAAGTGCAATTCTGTAAATGCGTTTTTGCATGAGTCTGTCAGCTTTTGAAATTTATTTTTAGGATAATATCTATTTTATTTAAGAAATATTTCTTTAGAAAAAGTAAAATGATTGTACAACAACATAAATAAAATCAATCTACTTGATGTTGCCCTTTTAGAACACAACGGAGGATATATTTAGCAGGATAATAAGTATGTTTAATATTATAATAAAAATTATGTGCAAAACATATAAGTAGTTAACTAGCTATAGTTAAGTATTAATAATTATAGTTAAATAAAATGACAAGTGTCATTTGCTTATTAGTTGGCTGTAAACACTTGGTGCAAATATATTTTTACCGGAGAATTGCTCATTATCTCATAAGCAACAACAATATAATATGAAATTAAGTGAACAACAAGGATACAAAATAAAAAGGTTAATTGATAAAGGATGAAAAATACATGTTTTGGGTTTGTTTGTGTGTTAATTCTTGTGTGAGTTGGGGGAGTTCACATCGCTTTTGAAATGAAAATAAGCTCATTACGTGTTTCTTATGTGTAGCAACAAACTAATGTGGAAAATGATCAAATAGAAGAAAAATTGGTGGAAAAAGAGCTAAAGAGAAAAGTCCCGGACAATGACGATGCCTAATTTTCCCCTCGTATATTTCTCAAAATATATATATATATATATATATATATATATATATATATATATACTTTCAAAATATTAATTTCTCATCATTATTTAGTTTACAAATCTATACAAGCATTTTCTTAATTTTCCATAGGCTTTTAAATTTATTTTCCTACATTTAAATTACTTGAATAAGTCAGTAATTACCCTTTTAAATTATTTTTGATGAATTAATCACTTAAAATTATTATTTGAATCACTAATACAGTTTTAGAAATATTTTCACCTTATTTGTATATAATTACAATTGTATCTTTAGGCTATTCGGATAAATTTGCAATAATAGCCTATAATTTATTTTCTTATTGCAATTGACATTTCATTTAGGGTCAAAATAATATTTTACATTTTTATAGTCTCCTGTTATTGTTTAGAGTATTAATTTACATAAATAGCATTTTTATATATTTATTGAGCTATTTTATTAAATTATTTTCTTTTACTTTCTATTTAAAAGAGCTGGCCCAATTCTTTAATTAATTTTCAGACCAAACCCAAATCCCTGGTCCAATACCCTAACTCAATAACCCCATCCCAAATCAAACAACCGTTCTATCCCAGCCCGGTTGTGACCCATTTAACTAACTCAACCCACTCCCTCTTTAAATCGTAGTCGTTAATCTCTAAGATCAATGGCCCACAATTAGTCCCCCCTTTATAAATTATCCAACCCCAAACCCTAATCCCATTCTCTCTTAACCTGCCGCCCCTAAATGATCTCAATCTCCCCTTCTCTCTTCTAACGAACCCTAGCCGCGTCCCCTTGATTCCCTCTCATAATCCCACTAATAATGTGATTCGACTGTTATTTGCTTACCATATATGGGCTCATTTTCTACTGCTCACACGGTTATGGTGTTCCTTAGGTATTTGCCCAATTTTGAAAAATATCAACTCTATATCGAATGATAATCAACCCGATCTTGGGGATTTGAACAATATCCTATCTATATAAGCAAAGAGAAACTGGATTCCTCATACCAGTTGGTCGGTTTTGAGTTTAAAACTCTAAATAGGGTTTGGAGTTTGATATATTTTCCTTTCCTATTGTTCTACTAATTTGAATGCGAGATTTTACCATTTTTCGCCTATGTTTACGTGTTTTGTTTCCTTTTTTTATGTATAATCATTTAATTTCATTGTTTGTTCATTCGATTTCTGTCACTATATAAACCCATCCCAGTCCCCTATAAGACAGTCAAAAAAATTGATTCTCTTCATTAAAAATTGGGGGTTTTCTACTCTCTTGCTCTGTATTCTGCATTCGCCAGCTGAAAGCCAAGGCCATTAATACCTAGTTACTTGACTTGTTCTTGGTGCGAGCATTGCACTGAGTTCATCGAAGCTCTTGGAAACTTTGACGCATTGGGATTATGGATTTTCTGTGGAATTTTATTATTTAATGTTCTTCGCTTAACTTGTGAGTTACTAGATTTTGCAATTTCATTCCTATGTATCTATGATTTGCATATGTTTTCACTCATGAAGTTTGTCAGTTTAATATGTTTTCAGGGTTGTTTTGTGTGCAATTCTGTTTGCTTTCTTCAAACTTTTAGGTCTCTTTAAATTTTGCGTCAAGCATATCTAAACCTGGTTCTATTAAGCAGATATTTTTCAAATCTAACTAATCCATATGTTAAGAATTACTACCATTTGGGATCCTTGCACTTATTGTGCCTTTTTTCTATCAATATTGTTACTTTAATATGTTTTACTTGCATAACTTGTACCCCTTTTAGTCGACTAGTTGATTGAGTTAAAAAAGCATGAATGTGTACACCCACCGTATGTTACAAGTATGTTTCCCATCATACTCCAAATTTATGTGGGATAGCTTGCATATCTTACATGTTTTGGCCCAGCTCTATATCCGTATGTCCTTTAGAATTTTTAATCCCCTCCCTAATTCACCAGTAGTTATAATCTTCTTTTCTCATGTTGTCCTATTGCCAAATAAGCATGACTGTTTCATAATATCAGGACTTATACTTAGCATAGTTTGGACCTCTTCCTTCATTTTGAATTCGTGTATGCTATTGCTACCAATCCTGCAAACCTGATCAACTAATGTATGACTACTTATGCACTGGTGTTGAACTTGTTCTACTGAGTCTTTGCCAAGTCTATTCTAAGCCCTAAGGCCTGTTTAATAGTTTTCTCTATGTGTTTAACTAGACTATGTTTGTATTCCCTTAGTTTTTGTTTCTCAACCTGGGTCACTATCCTTCACTTTTCGTCTATGCTCTCTTGAGTACTCATTCTTAGTCGGCTGAAAGCCAAGGCTACCTAGGTTCTATTGATGACCACCCTAGTGTGAGAACTGCTCAGGGTCCAATAAAGACCCCTGTGAACTATCACACACTAGGGCTTTGTTCTTGGTCATTCCCTAAATCTCAAACTATCCCACTTAACCTTTTCTTCCTATTATGTCCTGGTTCGTTCAAGTAATTCAACACTTGGTGCTATGGTTGAATAAATTGACTTTGGGCTCCTTTAAAGGTTCTGGAATTGTGTGATGGATATGGCCCTATATTAGAGGCCTGGGTACGCTGTGTGAGAGTCATTGAAGGCCCAGACAATGCTGGGTATCTCATGTTGAGCCTACTGTGGGCCTATTATAATTATTGTGTAACATTTGTATTTTTACTCATTATTGGGCATGTAATAACTTTTATATGAGCACTTGGGAATTAGTTAAAAGGGGAAACATGCATATTTAAAGTTTTCATGAAAGGGTAATAACCATGCCTATAGGAATCACATGACTTATTTATCCAACCTACTATGTATATGCCTTTCAATTTTTTTGCACTGTTAGAAATCATGTTATTAGGACAATCTGAGACACACTACTTGTCTACCATTAAACATGAGTTCAAATGCTATGTCTACTGCTACGTGTTTATCGATAGCATGCCTATAGGAATTGACAACTCCTTCAATTTACATAACTACCTTCATTTGCACTAGAAACCTGCCTATAAGAACAAATGTCAATAAACTTTCCTTCAATTCACTTCAGTTGATCACTAGAAATCATGCCTATAGGATTTTGATCATTTCAATTGCTATTGTATCGCTTTGTTCACTAGAAATATTTTTTATAGGACTAAGTATAACAATAAAACGAGTTCTGAACATCAACTATTAGAGATCCTGCCTATAGGAAATAATTGCTCGTTAATTGGTTAATACTAGCCTACTCAAACACTGTTTCCTGAGCGTTACTGTTAGGAAAACCTGGATAATTTTTGGATTCTTCCCAATAGATTCTGTTATACCCAACCGCGTAGATCACCTAGGAATAACACATATAAGATTGGTGACTTAAAACTTTAATAATCAGCTTGTAATACCTACATAATTATGTCTATAAGAAATATCCTGCATCTGAAATTGCCTGCATACATTAATCGCTTAGAAAGCATGTCTATAGGTTTAAGATAATGGATTCCACAGATTCCTAATTGACATATGTATTTGTGTGCATTTGCTGCTCAAGTGTGGAGGTCAATGTGATCCTTTAATTGCTTTTAGGTGAAGTCTTTATATGTTTTGTTTGTCGCCTAGCTTTGTATTTTTTAGCAGCCTAGATAAGGTCTAGAACCATCCAAATAGAGGTCCAAAACCTCCTTGACCATAGGTATGGGACGGGTAGTGCACGACTTAGAATTTAATTAGAGTGCTCTTAGGTAAACAACTTTAACATAGTAATCGAGTAGCAGGAGATGATAGTTTGTGCCCGATGAATATTATGAGTAACACCCTATCTCAAAGGAGTAACGAAATATTATTTATGCTGCACAAGGTGATCCTTTAAGCTAAAAAATTTATGAACCCCCCCCCCCCCCCATTTTCGATCTTTTCTATTAGAATAAAAAATAGTTGTATCTCCCTATTCAAGATATTTTATAATAAAACTCTTAGATTTTGCGCTCTCTTTGATTATTTGATCACATAGACTAGTCCATATAATTTAAGTTCGACCGGGACCCACAGTTGTGGACCTCAAGGAGCGCCTAACACCTTCTCTTTGAAGTAAATTGAGCCCTTAACCGATCTTTGGTGATCTAGACTATTTAAAATAGAGTCATTTCCAAATAGGGGCCCTAACGCACCTTAAAAATTGTTATGTGGCGACTCTCCTCTTTTAATACCCGTTTAAAAGAGTTGTCACATGTCGAAACCCGATTACGCGAGAAAAAGGGGCGCGACAACATAACGACTCTGCTGGGTATTTACACTTAGGCTCTTACCATAGCGAATAGGGCTTATATGGATTAGTATTCTTTGATATCAATGTGCTTCCCTCTTCTATTTTTGTTTGCTACTATCTGCACATTCCTCTCCCATTTTCCTTTTACTTGTTACATGCACATCCCTTTCCCGTTTTCGTTTTACTTGTTTAAATTCGTTGTATAATGCACATCCTTTCTCTTCACCGCTTTCCTTTGCTTAAATTGGTTATAACATGCATAACCCTTTTCCTATTAACCTTTATTTTCTCTAAACTGCTCTTAATTTGTTTAAAGATCTCTATGTCATGTCTCTCCCACCCCTACTCCCTTTCTTACTTTATTACATTCCCTATATTCTACGAACTAACTTCTTCCTTTGTCTTTCTTTTTATGTCTTTTATGTTTTATCTTTATACCGCATTTATTGTTGTCACATATTAGCATGCAAATACTTGGCAACGTGTTATTATCTTTGCAAAAAGTATGCTCCACATCATATTCCACTCGTGCTCGATTAATAACATCGCGACTCTTGATGAGTGTCCTCGCTCTTCTAAAATTACCCTTTTAAATTAGAAAGGCTTATTTGCGGGAAACTAGTTGATCAGCAGTGTAGTCGACGGTTCCGTGCCTTTCCCTCTTAAGTTGTCCACTTGAGAGTACCGGTCTAGACCCTTATTGAAACGTCGCTCCAATATCTACTGTGCATGCATCATGTCAAACCTAGTACAGGTTAGAACGTTGTCCACGTGATAATCTACTAAGATAAGACTTGTCCAAAGTCTTACAGGATTTCCATAATCCCAATGGACACCATCACATTATGTGCATTACCTGGAGAGAACATGCCGGTAATTTGATCACTAATGTGTAAATAGTCAGATCTGGAAGGGGGAAGGGCTAACTCTATTTGTTTGCAGAAAATGAAGCACGAGGTCCCAGGTTCGGCATGGTTCAAAATATCCCACCTTTGATGCTTGATTGGTGGAAGAACCTCTCACCTAGTGACAAGAATTATGTGAAAAGGGTCCTTGGTAATTTACCTTTCTTATTGGACATTTGGCCAAATAGGGCATTGATTGAGGCCGCCACTATGTTTTGGGATTAGAAAAGAGGTGTCTTTCGTCTTGGCGGCATATAAATGACTCCTCTCTTAGAGGAAATCAGAGGCTTTGCTAAGTTGCCATAGGATTGTCCGAGTATACTAGTACCAGAAAATCGCACTCCCCGCGGTTTTTTGAAAATGGTTGGTTTCAATAAAAATGATGAATTACTATCTCGGAATAAATCATAAATCCCATTTGAATTCCTTTATGAACGTTATGGGCATAGCAAGTCATATCGCTTTCACCATGATGAACTTTCCATTACTTCCTTGGGTTGGACACACCACCGAGTTTTTGTGTTCATTGTCAGTTTCTTGGGCTTGCTGATATTTCTAATGAAAGAGGGAAGGATCCACACTCGCGTAGCCATGGTCCCTAGGAATCTAATGGAAGGAATATAGGGACAAACTTACACTATCATTCCCATGATCTTGGATAAAATGTAATGCGCTCTAGATTGATGCATGCAAGGGTATAAACACTTTGAGGGCGGTAATATATTGCTGCATGTTTGGTTATTAGAATATTTGCAGAGAGGTGAATATTGCCAAGAGCATATGCAACGACCACTGAATGACTATATAGCTTACCATCATGCAAATACAATTACATTTATCCCTGATAGATTTGCGTAACCTGGAAGTGTTATGAGAGCTGGGTGCGTTTCTTCAGCAATCTAACGCAAAGGTACATTAGATGTTTGAATGGTTCCCCAACAGTGAGTTCATCACCGAAAAAGAGAAACTACTCATCTAGTGATGATCGGGTTAAGAATAACCTATTTTTATGCTCCTATGAAAGCAATGAGGCAAGCGGGAAGAAAACAAGTTATAACTCAGGTTTCCACATGGTCTAGTACAAAGCAGATTTTAAAGGAAACATCGTTCCGTTCAAGTTTGAGGCACAGCATCTGTGAATAAAATTTCATTGCGGAAAATGATACTATCGATCCAGAAAGGTATCATGTCGGCCATGTGTACTTCTACCCATCATTTTTGGTACATGATATAGCGGGGGATGTCAAGCCAGGGATTAATCTAAAAAATAGGGTTATAGAGGACGATGCTAAAGTTAGGCATTTGGAACAACACAAAGTGGATATGGAAGGAATCAACAGATGGAGAGAAATTGCTACTAAATAGAAATAGAGATTGGACTACTTGGAGCAATGATTAATGGAACATGAGGGAAAGATGAGAAAAAGACTCTCGAATTGTCAGAACGTGGAAGGCAATGAAGGAGGGCATCTAGCAAGGGATTACCTACTATTGGATATGCACGACCTGGGAAACTGATCGACGGAGAAGGAAAAGCTTTGAGAAGGTCCTTCTGGGGCCAAGTAGATTAGGAAACAATGTCTTTACTGCCTTTTAGATTTGCTTAGATTTTTTATTGTAACAAGGAAAATTCCATTAGTGACATTCTCATTATTGTTGTTTTAGTAAAGATTTGATTAATTTTCGCATTAATGAAATGACACAATCATTGGAATCAATTTTCTCCAAGTCTATGTGACACTTAGGCCTACCTCGGGCACAATGAGGTCCCTCAAATTATGACGCGAATTACCTTTTTTTTCTTTTCTTTTGTTTATTCCGATTCCCCAAGGTTGGTTCGTTCATACTGGCATCGTCATCATATCACACTAGATACAGAGGTCCTCCTCCACCACCAAGTGATCCCAAGAACAAAGGAAAAGCGAAAATGGATGATATGAGTACCCACGGAGAACATTAAGACTTCAAACGATCGGAATACTCCGACACAGAATGATTTAGTCTTATGTCTGGAACAGAATATATTGGATCTACCAGGGGAGCTTGAGCAGGTCTGGAACTTGGAAAACCTTTCCCTCGCCCTAAACGTCCCCGACATCAATCAAGAAAACACAAGCTCCCAAAACCCGGCACCTCCCCTAAACACACAAAACCAAAATTCGCAAAATCTTCCCGCGCCTCATCAATAGTCCACACCTACTCAAAAATATAATCCTCCACCAGTGCCTACTTCTCCACAACACCATCACTATCACACTCAATATCCCAAACCACCACCTACAACACTCCTCAAAACACACCACAGCCTACCCCTGATTCAAAAAACTCAACTAATGCCCACCATTATGCCAGATTCCCGGAGACCATAAAAGTAATCATAATATACGTGGAAAGTTTACCCCATACCCCGCAATAGACCCTATATATACTCGAATCCACTGAGAAGTACCTGTTCATCAAGACCATGGCTGAATAACTCCAGAAGCTTATTGGTAGAGTTCAAAGTGTCAAAGGTGAAAAAGGCATTGAGGGTTTGAAGTATGAGGATTTGTGTATTCGGCCAGATGTTGAACTGCCGGTGGGTTACAATACTCTTTAAGTTCAAAATGTTCGATGGAACTGGTGATCCGAAGGTGCATTTGAGAATGCACTGTGACAAGCTTGTAGGGGATGACAAACATGAACGAACCCATATGAAGTTGTTTATGCGGAGCCTTACTGGAGACGCCTTGTCTTGGTACATTAGTCAGAACCCAAAAAAGTGGGTTAATTTGGTGAGCATGGCGTCGGATTTCATGGATCGGTTCAGGTGTAACACAGAAAATGCACCAGACATTTTCTACATTAAGAATATCAAGAAGAAAGCAACAAAAACTTTCCGCGAGTATGCTACTCGGTGGAGGTCTAAAGCTGCAAAAGTAAGGGCGACACTTGAAGAAGAACACATGAATATGTTCTTCGCCAGAGCTCAGGAGCCTCAATACTACGGAAGGTTGATGGTTATTGAAAACCATAAATTTTCTGATATCATCAAGTTGGGAGAAAGAATAGAAGAAGGTATCAAAAGAGGAATGGTAAAAAAATTCTAAGAACTCCAAGCCACAAATAAAGCACTCTAGTCGGGAGGTATCTCCAAGAAGAAAGAAGTGGGTGCAGTAATGGTAGAACAAGGTCCATAGTCTCCTCTTACATACCAGACACCCCTCATCCACAGATCACCCCTCACCTCCCAGATACCAACAACCTGTCTCCTCTTACATACCAGACACCCTTCACCCACATATCAGCCCTCACCTCCCAGATACCAACAACTTGTTGACACCTACCATACTTATAAAACTCAACCAACATACTACCACTCACCACCAGCACGCCAAAATTACAAAAAGCAAGAGAAAATTTTGATCGCAGACCACCCAAACAATACACTCTGATTACTGAACCCATAGACCAACTATATGAGACGCTAAAGGCTGCTGGTTATCTCACTCCCATTCCCACTGTTTCTATGGAAAACTCTTCCCACTAGGTCAACCCAAATAAGACATGATGAACTTGCCATTACTTCCTTGGGTTGGACACACCACCGAGTTTTTGTGTTCATTGTCTTTTTCTTGGGCTTGCAGATATTTATAATGAAAGAGGGAAGGATCCACACTCACGTAGCCATGGTTCTTATGACTCTATTGGAAGGAATAGAGGGAAAAACTTACACTATCATTCCCATGATCTTGGCCAGGGTATGGACACTTTGAGGGCGGTAATCTATTGCTGCATGTTTGGTTATTAGAAGATTTGCATAGAGGTGAATATCGCCAAGAGCTTCTACAGTGACCATTGGATTACTATATAGCTTACTATCATCCAAATAGAATTACATTTATCCCAGATAGATTTGCGTAACCTGGAAGTGCTATGAGAGTTGGGTGTGTTTCTTCAGCAATCTAACTAACGAAAAGGTACATTGGATGTTTGAATGGTTCCCTAGCAGTGAGTTCATCATCGGAACAAGAGAAACTACTCATCTACTGATGATCGGGTTAAGAAGAACCTATTTTTATGCTCATATAAAAGTAATGAGGCAAGCGGGAAGAAAACAGGTTATACCTCAGGTTTCCAACGTGGTCCAGTACAAAGCAGCTTTTAAAGGAAACATCATTCCGTTCAAGTTTGAGGCACAACATGTGTGGATCAAAAGGTCATTGCGAAAAAAGATACTATCGAGCTATGAAGGTATCATGCCGGCCATGTGTACTTCTACCCATCATTTTTGGTAGATGATATAGAGGGGGATGTCAAGCCAGGGATTAATCTAAAAAATTAGGTTATAGAGGACGATGTTGAAGTTAGGCATTTGGAACAACACAAAGTGGATATGGAAGAAATCAACAGATGGAGAGAAATTGCTACTAAATCGACATAGAGATTGGAATACTTGGAGCAAGGATTAATGGAACATGAGGGAAACATGAGAAAGAGACTCTCGGATTGTCAGAACGCGGAAGGCAATGAAGGAGGAAATCTAGCAAGGGCTTACCTACTATTGGATATGCACGACCTGGGAAACTCATCGACGGAGAAGGCCAAGCTTGGAGAAGGTCCTTCTAGGGCCAAGTAGATTAGGAAACAATGTCTTTACTGCCTTTTATATTTGTTTAGATTTTGATTCTAATAAGGAAAATTCCATTAGTGACATTCTCATTATTGTCGTTTTAGTAAAGATTTTATTCATTTTCGCATTAATGAATGACACAATTATTGGCATCAATTTTCTCCAAGTCTGTGTGATGCTTAGGCCTACCTCGGGCACAATGAGCTCCCTCAAATTATGACGCGAATTTGTTACATAATTATGCAATACATTCTTTTAATACTACTTATTGACTTGGTTACCTTTTTGTTTTTCTTTTCTTTTGTTTATTCCGATTCCCCAAGGTGGGTTCGTTCATACTGGCATCGTCATCATATCAGACTAGATCTAGAGGTCCTCCTCCACCACTAAGTGATCCCAAAAACAAAGGAAAAGCGAAAATGGATGATATGAGTACCCACGTAGAGAACATTAAGACTTTAGACTATCGGAGTACTCCGACACAAAATGATTTGGTCTTATGTCTGGAACATAAAATATTGGAGCTACCAGGGGAGCTTGAGCAGGTCTAGAACTTTTCAAACCTTTCCCTCACCCTAAACGTCCCCCACATCAATCAAGAAAACACAAGCTCCCAAAACCCGGCACCTCCCCTAATCACACAAAACCAAAATTCGCAAAATCTTCCCGCGCCTCATCAATACGCCACACCTCCTCAAAAATATAATCCTCCACCAGTGCCTACTTCTCCACAACACCATCACCATCACACTCGATATCCCAAACCACCACCTACAACACTCTTCAAAACACACCACAGCCTACCCCTGATTCAAAAAACTCAACTAATGCCCACTATTATGCCAAGATTCCCGGAGACCATAAAAGTAATCCCATATACGTGGAAAGTTTACCCCATACCCCGAAATAGACCCTATATATACTCGAATCTGATGAGAAGTACCTGTTCATCAAGAACATGGCGGAAAAACTCTAGAAGCTTATTGGCAGAGTTCGAAGTGTCAAAGGTGGAAAAGGCATTGAGGGTTTGAATTATGAGGATTTGTGTATTCGGCCAGATGTTGAACTGCCGGTGGGTTACAGTACTCTTAAATTTAAAATGTTCGATGGAACTGGTGATCCAAAGGTGCATTTGAGAATTCATTGTGACAAGCTTGTAGGGGTTGGCAAACATGCACGAACCCGTATGAAGTTGTTCATGCGGAGGCTCACTGGAGACAGCTTGTCTTGGTACATCAGTCAGAACCCAAAAAAGTGGGTTAATTGGGTGAGCATGGCGTCGGATTTCATGGATCGGTTCAGGTTTAACACTGAGAATGCACCAGACATTTTCTACATTAAGAATCTCAAGAATAAACCAACGAAAACTTTCCGCGAGTATGCTACTCGGTGGAGGTATGAAGCTGCAAAAGTATGGGCGACACTTGAAGAAGAACACATGAATATGTTGTTTGCCAAAGCTCAGGACCCGCAATACTACAGAAGGTTGATGTTTATTGAAAACCATAAATTTTCGGATATCATCAAGTTGGGAGAAAGAATAGAAGAAGGTATCAAAAGCGGAATGGTGACAAACTTTGAAGCACTCCAAGCCACAAATAAAGCACTGCAGTCGGGAGGTATCTCCAAGAAGAAAGAAGTGGGTGCAGTAATGGTAGAACAAGGTCCAAAGTCTCCTCTTACATACCAGACACCCCTCACCCACAAATCACCCCTCACCTTCCAGATACCAACAACTTGTCTCCTCTTACATACCATACACCCCTCACCCACATATCAGCCCTCACCTCCTAGATACCAACAACCTGCTTCCACCTACCATACTTATCAAACCCAATCAACATACTACCACTCACCACCAGCCCGTCAAAATTACCAAAAGCAAGACCAAATTTTGACCGCAGACCATCCAAACAATACACTCTGATTGCTGAACCCATAGACCAACTATATGAGAGGCTAAAGGCTGCTGGTTATCTCACTCCCATTCCCACTATTTCTATGAAAACTCTTCCCAGTAGGTCAACCCAAATAAGACATGTGCATATCACTCAGGCATGATGGGTCATACTATTGAAGAGTGTCGTACTTTTAAGGATAAGATTCAGATGTTAATTGACACCAAAGTCATACAGGTAAAGAAGGCTGCACCCAATGTCCGTAACAATCCTTTCTAGGATCACAGGGGTGAAGGGCTGAAGGTGATAGACACCGATAAAAATGGGATTCAGAAGGGTCAATTAGACTCATTCGAATAGGGGATAAACCTAAAACATCTCCATCCACTCTCACACCTATCGTGGTACAAACTTAGAAACCAATTGAAGTTGGGTAGTCGCACCAACTCATTTTGAGCTTGAAGTAATAACGCCTTTCACCGTGATGGTAGCACCTACAACGTCTTATAAGTCTAATGTTATACCGTGGGATTATGTTGCGGAATAAAGAAGGAAAGTAAAGGCAAAAATGGAAGAAACAGGTGCAACACAAGGCATGACCAGAACCGGTAGGTTTTATACACCCGAGCATTTGGGAGTAACAAGCAAAGAAGCTGCCTCTAAGATACATGTCATTGAGACCGGCCTGGACGATCATTTGAGAAAGGTTCAAGCAAGAGAATATTCTTTGGTTGATCATCTCAATAAAACCGCTGCTCAAATATCCATTTTATCACTACTACAAAACTCCGAGGCACATACGAATGCCTTGATGAAGGTGTTGTATAAAGCCTATGTACGCAATAACATCAACAACAGAGAAATGGCCAACATGGTCGGGCAAGTGTTGGTAATCCACAAGATCACTATTCATGAAGATGAGCTGCAACCGGAATGACTAAGTCACAACAGGGCGCTGCATATCACGGTGCAGTTTCAGGACAAATTCATTGCTAGCGTCCTGATAGATGGGGGTTCGAGTATCACCATATGTCCACTAACTAACCTGAAAAGATTGGGTAAGGGCCTACACGAGATACTAGCGTGAAGTATGAATGTGAAAGCCTTTGATGGGTCTCAAAGGGCCACAATTGGGGAGACCAATCTCAGCCTACAGATGGGCCTAACCTGATTTGATGTTGAGTTTCAAGTATTGCATATATCTGCCACCTACAACCTATTTTGGGACGACAGTGGATACATGCCACTGGGGCCGTAACTTGTACTCTACATCAAGACGTGATATTTTATTGGAACCACCAGGAAGTGATCATCCACGGGGACGGAAGTAATCTCATTTATACCAATCAGACTGTTCCAGTCGTCGAGAATAGAAGGAAGTTGGGTGGAGAAACATACCATGGCATGGAGCGCGTCAACGCAATTGAGAAAGACAAATGGTGGAATAGTAATATAGAAAGTATATTGTCATGGAATGGGTATGAACCTGGCAAAGGTCTCGGCAAGAATCTTAAAGGGATCACCAAACTGATACAGCTAAAGTGCCATGGCACAACATTCGGGCTTAGGTATGAATACATATGGCACAAGTATTAGAATTGGTCGCCAGCATGGCGTGGTCCTTATTACCCTTTTGAAAAAGCAGTACAACATTTGCACCAGTCATTTCATCAAGCTGACATGATGTGGGGGTCCGAAGAACATGAGGTTTTAGCTGGAATAAGAAATATATTTATGTATGATGAATACATGGATTGTACTGCGATGGTTGAGGAGTAAGAGGAAGAGGAAGTCCCTATTATTCAGACAATGGAAAAGGAAGTTTTTCTAAAAAACTATAATGTTGCACCATCAGGGGCCCGTCGAGTTCCTGGATAGCTTGGAAATTAGCATCATTTATTTTTGAAAGCAATTTTATTAGCATCTAAGACATTTTCAGTATTTTGTTTTAAGCGTATTTTGATTTGAAATAATTGTTGGAATCATCGAACTACACTTGTTTGACGTTTTTAAATATTTATCAATGGATCGTTGTTTTTAGTATTTATTATTATCCTTTACATTTTTGTCCCTACAACGTTATTATTGCTTATCATGATGAACCTATGACTGTGACATGTAATGAGACAATGCAACATAAGGATAGTGATTCAGAGGATCTGAAAGAGGATATAATACTCGAGGAAATTGTCAAAGAAGTGGAATTTGAAAACAAGCCTATGTCCAATTTGGATGAGACCGAAATAGCTAATTTGGGAGACTCCTAAACGGTCAAGGAAACGCGTGTCAGCATTCATGTATCGCCGTCAGAGAAGGAAGATTCCTGAAAGATTATGAGGACATTTTTGCATGGTCCTATGATGAGAAGACCGGTTTGAGAACGTCTGTAGTGACTAATAAACTACCTACCGACCCTATGTGTCCGCCTGTAAAGAAGAAGCTCAGAAAGTTTAATCCAGATATGAGTTTGAAAATAAAAGAGGAAGTTACCAAGAAGGTCAAAGCCAAGGTTCTCAGAGTGGTTGAATATCCGACCTGGTTGGCTTACATTGCGCCAACTCCAAAGAAATATGGGAAGGTCAGAGTATGTGTCAACTATCGGGACTTAAACAGAGCAAGTCCCAAAGATTATTTCTTGTTGCCCAATATTTCACATGCTGATCGACAACTGTTCCCAGCATGAACTCCAATCTTTTGTGGATTGCTTCACGGGATATAATCAGATTTGGATGGATGAAGAGGATGCCAAAATACAACCTTCATTACACCGTGGGAGTGTATTGTTGCAAAATGATGTCGTTTGTCCTAAAGAATGCTACAGCCATGAGTTTTCCATGACATGATAAACAAGGAGATAGAGATGTATGTTGACGACGTCATCATCAAATCTAAAAAGAGTACAGATCATATAATGGATTTGAGGAAATTTATTGATCGACTTCGAAGGTACAATCTGAAACTGAACACCGCAAAGTGTGCCTTTGGAGTTCCTACTGGAAAACTGTTAGGGTTCATTGTAGCTACCGAGGAATTGAGTTAGATCCGTCAAAGGTCAAGGCTATTCAAGATTTTCCATGTCCGAATAACAAGAAAAATGTGATGAGTTTCTTAGGGCGTCTCAATTACATCAGCCATTTTATAGCACAGTCAGTTGTGATATGTTAACCGATTCTCAAAATGCTAAAGAAAGACGTTGCAACGAGTTGGACTGAAGAATGTAAGAAAGCCTTTGAAAAGATCAAGGAATATTTTTCCAAACCACCGGTCCTGGTCCCACAAGAGCTTGGGAGACCTTTGCTACTCTATTTATCTGTACTACATGGGGATTTTTGTTGCGCCTTGGGACAACACGACCAGAGAAGAAGAAAAGAGCAGGTCATATACTATCTAAGTAAGAAGCTCACACCCTACGAAGCACGGTATTCTTTGCTGGAGCGCACCTGCTATGCTTTAACATGGATAGCTCAAAAGTTGAGGCACTACTTCTGTGCCTACACCACATATCTCATATCAAGGATGGATCCACTAAAATACACCTTCCATAAACCCATTCCTATGGGGAAGTTAGATAAATGGAACATACTACTGAGTGAGTTCGACATCATCTATGTAACTCAAAAGGCTGTCAAGGGAAAAACATTGGCGAATCATTTGGCAGAAAAACCTTGTAGATGGAGAATATGAACAATTGAAAACGTATTTTACCGATTAAGAGGTATTATTTGTAGGAGTAGATAGCACTGGAGCCTATGATGTTTGGAGAATGTTCTTCAATGGAACTACAAAATTCAAAGGAGTAGGTATTGGAGCAGTTTTAGTGTCAGAAACAGGTCAACATTATCCAGTATCTGCAAAACTCAGGTTTTCATGTACTAACAACATGGCAAAATAGGAGGCATGCATCATAGGACTCAGGTTAGCCATCGACATGAACGTTTAGGAATTGCTGGTAAATTGAAGATTAAGACCTTTTGTTACATCGGGTTTTAGGAGAATGGGCTACAAAGAATACCAGGATATTGCCATATTTGTACTATGTACAAGAGTTGATGAAGAGATTCACAAAGATAGAGTTCAAACATGTTCCAAGAATCCAGAATAAGTTCGCAGATGCAATAGCCACTTTATCTTCCATGATACAACACCAAGACAAGAATGTTATCGATCTTATCCCACTAGGGATTCATAATCAGTCAAATTATTATGCTCATGTTCAAGAAGAAACTGATTGAAATCCATGGTTCCATGACATCAATGAATATTTGGCAAACAGAGAGTACCCGAGAAACGCAAATCATACTCAGAAATGCACACTCCAAAGATTATCCAACCACTTCTTCCAAAGCGGAGGAATTCTGTACAGAATGAGTCCAGATCTGGGATTATTACGATGTGTCGATGCCAAGGAAGCATCCAAATTGCTCGAAGAAATACATGTTAGAACTTGCGGACCGTACATGAATGGCTTTGTCTTAGCTAAGAAGATATTAAGAGCAGTATATTTTTGGATGACTATGGAAACAGGCCGGATCAGGTATGTCCAAAAGTATCACCAATGCCAAGACATGCTGATATGATACGAGTGCCACCCGATGAACTCAATGTAACAAGTGTGCCTTGGACTTTCTATGCTTGGGGAATGGATGTCATCGGTCTGATTGAACCCGCAAAATGGGTTAAGTCTGCTCCACAAAATGGGTTAAATCTACATAAATGATCACGAATTCATTCTAGTGGCCATAGACTACTCCACAAAATGGATTAAATATGTATCTTACAAGGCTGTAACTAAGAAGGTCATCATAAATTTCATTCGGGATTGTATTTTTTGTCGGTTCGGGGTAACATAATCAATCATCACCGAAAACGCCGCCAACCTTAACAGTGATTTGATGAGATCCATGCGTGAAACCTTCAAGATCAAGCATAATAATTCCACAGCATACGGGCCGCAAATGAATGAGGTTGTGGAAGCCGCCAATAAGAATATGAAGAAGATATTGAGGAGGATGGTAGATAATCACAAACAATGGCACACGAATTTACCATTTGACCTACATAGATATCGTACCACAGTTCGTAAATCAATCGGGGCAACTCCTTATTTGTTGGTCTATGGTACTGAAGTCGTTATCCCCGCAGAAGTAGAAATTCCTTCTTTGATACTCATACAAGAGGATTAACTCAGTGATGCAGAATGGATACGAAGTCTCTATAAACAATTGGCTCTCATTGATGGGAAAAGAATGAATGCAGTATGTCACGGTCAACTCTACCAGAACAGAATGTCCAAAGCTTTCAACAAAAAGGTCAGGCCTAGACAATTCAAACCAGGGTAGTTGATGCTAAAGCGGATCTTCCCGCATCAAGATGAAGCCAAAGGGAAATTTTCACCCAATTGGCAAGGGCCCTACATGCTTCACAGAGTAGTAACAGGAGGAGCACTCATACTTTCTGAAATTGATCAACTCAGACGTAGTTAAGAGATACTATGTTTAGACTATTTACATTTCTTCATTTGATGTAACTGAACTACGCTTGACCCGATTCTCGATTAAGAGGGTATACGTAGGCAGCCTTGTGGGTTCGGTCACATCTTAATAAAATCTTCATTTTTGCCATGAACAAAAACTGGGGCAGAAATTTGTAGAGGACCCTCAATATTCTAAAGAAAGTTCAGCCAACTTCGTCATACGCAGAACAATCAATAGAATTACTTTTTAAACTGGGGCAGAATTTTGAAGAGGACCCTCAAAATTCTAGAGCAAAGAAGTCGCAATGTCTCTAACATATGCCACAATCATTGGTTAATCTAACTTACTTGGTATTTCATACTACCATATTTCAAATAACTACACTAATCAAATGCATGCATATTTTTCGAAAAGTTTATTTCTATAACAGTCAGATGCTGCCCGGAGTAACTCAAATAGGATATCAAGATAGGAGAAAAATCAAAGCGAGAAGGCGAAAGCACAGACCAACCTTCCCCCCACAAAACTCACAATCTTTCTTTGGATGCAGGCACAGTAAGACAACAGTATCTTCATACACATCGTGTCACTACCTTCAAGATAGAAAATTATCTATCACATGCATCTCTAGCTAAGAAATACTCTACTTTCTCACTATCACTCATCATTTTCTTTCATGAGTCTTAACACTACCTCCTTAACTGCATAAGTCTAAGCATTTCCTTTCTTGCATGAGACTAAGCATTGCTTCCTCTTTTCATGAGGCTAAGCACTGCCACTCTAATTGCACAAGGCTAAGCATTGTCTTTCCTGCATGAGACTAATTATTGTCTCCCCTTTGCATGAGACTACGCATTGTCTCCTCTTTGCATGAGACTACGCATTGTCTCCCCTTTGTGTGAGGCTAAGCATTGCCTCCCTAATTGCATAAGGCTAAGCACTACCTTTCCTAACAAGAGGTTAAGCATTGTGTGCCTACCAGCATAAGGCTGAGCCTTGCTTTTCCCACATAAGACTAAGCATTGTCTCCTATCTGCACGAGACAAAGATTTGCCTTCCTATTTGCATGAGTCTAAGACATGCCACCTTAATTGCATAAGGCTAAGCACTGCCTTTCGTGCATAAGACTAAGCATTGTCTCTCTTCGCATGAGGCTAAGCCCCATCACCTTAATTACATAAGGCTAAGCACTTCCTTCTTTACATAAGACTAAGAACTGTCTCCTATTTTTGCATAAGGCTAAGCACTGCCTTTTTCTCATGATTAAATACTATCTTCATTACTCCATCGAAGACCTAGAATTATCCTCTACTTACCCAGGACTAAGCATTTCCATCACCTTACCCAAGACTAAGCCTTGTCTTGCCTTGTCTTCGCATATGACCAAACATAATGTCTTTGCATTTCATGGGCTAAAACATTGCCATCTTGTCCGAAGGCGTCATAGTCTGAAGGCATCATCCTCATAGATGGAAGACACCATTCCATGGCCCAAGGATCTCTCAAAAGTGCATATCATTATTAAAAGGCATCATGGTTCAGAGGCACCATTCTCATGGCTCGATGACATCATTTCATGGCTTGTGAATCCCTTATCACATGAATCATGGCCCATGACATCATGGTCTAAGGACATCGTCCTCACCGTCCAAAAACAACCTTTGTGGTCTGAAGGGAATTTCTATCATGTTTAAATTTTTGCAATAATCCATATATACTTGCATGCATCGCCTTTTAACTTTTGCAGTAATCCATGAGGTAACTGTTCTCCTAACAAGAGCAATCTTCGCTCCGGTTTCTATTTAACATTCATATCCTGCAATTATTTCAAATGTAACCAACCACCATCAGTTACCCACCTTTACTCGATAACCGTTCAGATACTCATTCAGACTCACATACGTAATATTTCAGACTCACATTCACGATTTCGTATAAACTCATCTGATACTGTCCTACCCAAAAGAACCATTTCCGAAACATACGATCTTTCCTATAACAACTGCATCAGTTCCTTTCATCGTTAGATCTAGAACTACACACGTCCTGATTCCCGTTAAACCAAAGATATGTTTTTTAGGCAACTCATGAACCAGGGTTCGACCCCCATTTTTTCAAAATCACATCATCCCTCATTCAATTCGGCCAAAATTGGTCATCATTTTCTTTACCGACAACTCTTTCATCATTCCCGAGTAAAGAGGGGCAACTGTTGATACCCAATTTTTCAATATATATACTTTCAAAATATCAATTTTCAGCATTGCTCAAACATTTTTCTTAATTTTCCATAAATTTTAGAGCTTATTAATTGATTTTCCCACATTTAAATTATTTGAATAATTCAGTAATTACCCTCTTAAATTATTTGTGATGACTTAATTACTTAAAAAAATTTATTTGTATCCCTAATACATTTTTTGAAAATTTTTCACCTCATTTTTATATAATTACAATTTTATCTTTAGGCTATTCAATAAATTTTCAATAATAGCCTACATTTTACTTTCTTATTGAAATTGACATTTTATTTAGGGTCAAAATAATATTTTACATTCTTTAGTCTCCTACTATTGTTTAAAGTATTAATTTGCATAAGTATCATTATAATATATTTATTTAGCTATTTGATTAAATTATTTTCCTTTGATTTGTATTTAAAAGAGCTGGCCAAATTTTTAATTAATTTTTGGACCAAACCCAAATCCCTGGTCCAATTCCCTAACCCAATAACTCCAGCCCAAATCAAATAACCCTTCTAACCCAACTCGGTCGCGACCCATTTAACTAAATCGCCCCTCTCCCTCTTAAATCAATCGCCCATTAACCAAACCCAAACCCTTATCACATTCCCTCTTAACCCACCGCCCTAAATGTTCTCAACGTCCCCTTCTCTCTTCTGACGAACCCTAACCGCTTCCCCTTGATTCCCTCTTCTAATCCCACTAATAATGGATTCTACTATTATTTGCTTACCATATATGGGCTCCTTTTCTACTGGTCACACGATTATGGTGTTCCTTAGGTATTTGCCCAATTTTGGAAAATACCACGTCTATATCGGATAAGAATCAAACCAATCTTGGGAATTTGAAAAATATCCCGTCTAAACACGCAAAGAGAAATTGGATTCCTCATACCAGTTGGTCGATTTTGAGATTAAACCCTTACTAGTGTTTGGAGTTTGATATTTTTTCCTTTAATGTTGCTCTACTGATTTGCATGCGAGATTTTACCTTTTTTGTCCATGTTTACTTGATTTCTTTCCTTATTTATGTCTAATCAGTTATTTTCCTTGTTTGTTCATCAATTTCTATCACTATATAAACCCCTCCCCAGTCCCTTTTAAGACAGTCTGAAAAATCGATTCTCTTCATTAAAAACTGGGGTTTTGCTACTCTCTAACTCTGTATTATGCATTGGCCGGGTAAAAGACAAGGCCACTAATACCTAGTTACTTGACCTGTTCTTGGTGCGAGCAGTGACCTGAGTTCATCGAAGCTCCTGGGAACTTTGACGCATTGGGATTTTGGGTTTTCTGTGAAGTTTATTCTTAATTGTTCTTCGCTTATGTGGTGAGTTACTATATTTTGCAATTTCATTCCCACGTATCTATGATTTGTATAAGTTTTCACTCCTGAATTTTTTCAATTTAATATGTTTTTTAGTTGTATTGTGTGGAATTCTGTTTGGTTTCTTCAAATTTTCAGGTCTATTTAACCTTAGCATCAAGCGTGTCTAAACCTGGTTCTATTAAGTAGATATTTTTCAAATTTGACTAGTCCATATGTTAAGAATTACTACCGTTTGGGATCTTTGTACTTGTTTGCATCTTCTGGTGTTTAATTGTGCCTTTTTGCTGTCAATCTTGTTACTTGAATATGCTTTACTTGCATAACTTGTACCCCTTTTAGTCGACTAGTTGATTGAGTTAAAAAAGCATGAATGTGTACAACCACCACATGGCACAAGTCTGTTTCCCATCATACTCCAAATTTCTACGGGATAGCTTGCCTATCTTACATGTTTTGGCCCTACTCTCTATCCGTATGTCCTTTAGAATTTTTAATCCCCTCCGTGATTCACTAGTAGTTGTAATCTGCTTTTTTTATGCTATCCTATTGCCAAATTAGCATGACTATTTCATATCATCAGGATTTTACACTTAGCTTAGTTTGGACCTCTTCCTTTATTTTGAATTCGTGCATGCTATTGCTACCAATCTTACAAACCTGCTCTGCTAATCTATGACTACTTATGCACTGGTGTTGAACTTGTTCTGTTGAGTCTTTTCCAAGTCTGTTCTAAGCCTTTAGGCCTGTTTAATTATTTGCTCTATGTGTTGAACTAGACTATGTTTGTATTCCCATAGCTTTTGTCTCTCAACCTGGGTTACTACCCTTCACTTGTTGTCTATGCTATCTTGAGTTCTCATTCTTAGTTGGTTTTCAACCAAGGCTACCTAAGTTTTATTAATGACCACCCTAGTGTGACCACTGCTCGGGGTCCAATTGAGACCCTTGAGAACTCTGACACACTAGCGCTTGGTCCTTAGTCATTGCCTAAATCTCAAACTATCCTACTCAACCTTTTCTTCCTATTATTTGCTGGTTTGTTCAAAGGATTCAACACTTGGTGATATGGTTGAATAAATTGACTTTGAGCTCCTTTAAGGGTTCTCGAACTACGTGATGGATATGGCCCCATATTAGAGGCCTGAGTACGCTGTGTGAGAGTCATTGAAGGCCCAAATGATATTGCGTATCTCATGTTGAGCCTACTATGGGCATATTATCATTATTGTGTAACATTTTTATTTTTACTCATTATCGGGCTTGTAATAACTTTTGTATAAACACTTGGGGAATTGGGAAAAAGGTGAAACATGTAAGTTTAAAGTTTTCATGAAAGGGTAGTCAACATGCCTATAGGAATCACATTATTTATTTATCCAACTTGCTATGTATATGCCTTTCAATTTTGGTTGCACTGTTAGAAATCATGTCATTAGGACAACCTGAGACACACTACTTGTCTACCATTAAACATGAGTTCAAATGCTATGTCTACTGCTACGTGTTTATAGACAGCATGCCTATTTGAATTAAGCACTCCTTCAATTTGCGTAACTAATTTCAAATGCATTAGAAAGCTGCCTATAGGAACAAATGTCAATAAACTTTCCTTCAATTCACTTAAGTTGATCACTAAAAATCATGCCTATAGGATTTTGATCACTTCATTTTCTATTGTATCGCTTTGTTCACTTGAAATCTTATTAATAATAGCCTACTCAAACACTGGTTCCTAAGCGTCACTATTAGGAAAACCTGGATAATTCTGGGACTCTTCCCAGCAGATTCTGTGATACCCAACAGCGTAGATCACCTAGGCATAACACATATAAGATTTGTAACTTAAAACTTTCAATAATCAGCTCCTAATACCTGCATAATTCTGTCTATAAGAAATATCCTGCATCTGAAATTGCCTGCATACTTTGATCTCCTAGAACGCATGTCTATAGTTTAAGATTCTTGAATCTGCAGATTCCTAATTGACATATGTGTTTGGGTGCATTTGCTGCTTAAGTGTGGAGGTCAATGTGACCCTTTAATTGTTTTTAGGTGAAGTCTTATATTTTTTGTTTGTCCCCTAGTTTTGCATTTTTGATCAACCTATATAAGGTCTAGAAACATACAAATAGATGTCCAAAACCTACTGGACCATAGGTATGGCATGGGTAGTGCAGGCGTAGGGAAACGCTTAGAATTGGATTAGAGTGCTCGTTGGTAAACAAATTTAACGTAGTAAACAGGTAGTAGGAGATGATAGTCTGTGCCCACCGAATAATATGAGTAACACTCTATCTCAAGGGAGTTCCAAAATATTATTTATGTTGCACGAGGTGATCCTTTAGGCGAAAAAACATATGACCCCNCCCCCCCCCCCCCCCATTTTTCGTTCTTTTCTATTAGAATCAAAAATAGTTGTATCTCCCTATTCAAGATCTTTTTATAATAAGATAATTGGGTTTGCGATTTCTTTTTTATTTGATCACATAGACTAATCCATATAATTTAAGTTTGACCGGGACCCACAATTGTGGACCTCGAGGAGTACCTAACACCTTCTCTTTGAGGTAACTTGAGCCCTTACCTGATCTTTGGTGAAGTCGACTAGTTAAAAGAGAGTCATTTGTAAATAGGTTCCCTAATGCACCTTAAAATAGTTAGGTGGCAACTCTCCTATTTTAATACCCATTTAAAAGATTTGTCACATGTCAAAACCTGATTTCGCGAGAAAAAAAAGGGCGCGAGAGACAGCGAAGCGGGGTTCACTTCTTCCTCTTTTTCCATTATTGGTTATGAACTCTAGTATTGTAGTTTTGCATACAATTATAAATAGCTAATTTCGTATCTAGGTTTTTGATAGAACCTTTTGGAGGACGAATTCTCGTTATGTTTTTATTTAATCGAGTCATTGGATTTCTCTACTAGTTCAACTGTGTGTTTGTTGTTGTTGATTGAATGACCATCAATTAACTGTGCATATGTAGTGTGTACTGCTCTCGAGAGAGTACACATTTAGGTTTTTGTTGAACAACACGACTCCTATCATATGTCTGATCAATACACAGGGTTTAAAAGCGGGATAAGAGATAACAAAAGCTTTGTGGCAATCGTAGTGAGCGGTGAATTAGTGCCAGCTATTGTGGTTACTGCATCAAAGATGCAATCATCGCTTCTCTAGAAAAGACAAATGCAATTCAAAAAGTCAGCTCGAATATTGTCTTTTGTCTTCCTCCTTCACTCTACATGATAGAGATAATAGGTTAAACTCATTCATGGACGAGTTGCCCGAGGAGAAACGTATCCCCGCTCTTATTGAGGTCAGAGGGAAATCTCTGAAAAAGATCCCCTTATTCTTCAAGGAGAAGGAAAATCCATTTCATGTTTGATTTTGAGAAGTCTCGTCTTCATCCTATTGTGAATCGAGAATGAAGTTTTCATTATGTACATGCCAGATCATGAATTAGTAATTGCGTACAATTTCCAAAAGCAAATCGAGAGAATACATCTAGTAAATTATGATAGTTCTTTTGGAGAAAATATTTCTTGAAGACGAAATTTGGAGACAGAAGGCTGGAATGCAGTGGTTTATGGATGGTTATAGGACACTATTTTCTTTCATGCTCATGTGAAAGGCAAGAGGAAAAGGATCCATAGTCTTTCACAAAAATGATAATTGGGTTGAAACACAAGAAGATATGGCAATGGATGCAATAGAGTGTTCATAGGATTGTGTCTCGGGTTTGGAATGCAAATTTTTGGGATGAACCAACCATGGAGGAGGTTAAGGAAGTAATTTTTTGATTGAATGGGGATAGTGCAAGTGGTCCGGATGGATTCACATGCCAGTTTTATCAAGCTAGCTGGGAGGTTTCATGTGTTGATGTGCTCTATGTGGTTAGAGCCTTCTTTTGTGGTGCGGAACTACCAAAGTTCATCACTCACACAAAGATTTGTTGCTTCCAAAGAAGAAGAATGTTTCTACATTTTCAAACATGAGGTCAATCAATTTGAGCAATTTTTCCAGCAAGATCATATCTAGAGTAATCAATGAGAGGTTAGTTGAGCTTCTGCCTTCTTTAATTTCTCTTAAATAGGCAGGTTTTGTCAAAGGAAGAAGAATTGTGGAGAATATATTGTTAACTCAAGAGATCATCAAAGATATTAGATTGAGAGGGAAGCCATCTAATGTAGTAATCAAATTGGACATGGCAAAATCTTATGATAGAATCTCATGGCTATTCTGACAAAGGTACTAAGGCGGATGGTATTTGGTGAGATTTTCATTGATATGATATTCAGACTAGTCTTCAACAACTAGTATTAAGCTCTTCTTAATGGGCATGCTAATGGTTTCTTCAAATCACCTAGACTTGTTAAACGATCGGACCCACTTTCACCTACATTGTTTATTCTAGCAGCTGAAGTGATTGGGAGAGCTTTAGATGGATTGTTTGACAACCCAAATTTCGTAGGCTTTGGCATGCCAAAGTGGAGTCAAAACATTAACTACCTTTCCTATGCTTGTGAAACTATTATCGTTTGTTCCTCTCACTATGGGGCAGTGCATCTTATCATGAATGTGTTAGTGGAATAGAGGCAACTTCAGGTCAGAAGATCAATAAGGAAAAGTCTTCCTTTTATATGCATGAAGGATCTCAAGCAGATGAAGTAAACACTGTCCACTTGATTACTGAATTCCAAAGACACTCATTCCTATTTACATAATTGGGTTGTCCTATATTCTACGGTAGAATGAGGAAAGACTTTTATAAGAATATCATCATCAAAGTATATGAGAGGTAATCATCATGGAAGGGTAAGTTACTATCAACTAGTGGTAGAGCAGTTCTGATCTCACATGTGTTGGAGAGTATGCCAATTCATCTCTTGTCAGATGTGAATCCACCAACATATTTGATCAACCAATTGCACAAGATGTTTGCTAGGTTTTTCTGGAGAAATTCAGGCAATGGAAGGGCAAGACATTGGGCTTCATGGGACAAATTATGTCTTCCTAAAAGTGAGGGAGGTATGGGTTTCAGATCCTCACATGATATGTCTAAAGCTTTGTTTGCCAAGATTTAGTGGAACTATAGAACAAAAGACTAATCATGGTCTACATTTATGAGAAATAAGTATTGTAAGAAGATCAATGAGGTGTTAGTACCTTGGAGACAAAGATCTCATCTATGGACAAAAATGTTGCAAATGGGAGATGAGGTGGAGCACCAAGTGTGGTGGCAATTGAAGAATGGAAACTCTCATTTCTGGTATGACAATTAGACGGGACATGGAGCTCTTTACCATGCTAAAAGTCCAGATCATTGGTGTGATGAATCTATAAAGCATGTTGATGAAGTGGTTGAAAATGGGGCATGGAATGAAATGCTACCAAGGGAATTATTGTCTGATGAGCTAGCTGGCCATATTTTGGACACAATTACACCACCTTGAGATATTTCAATGAAAGATAAGACTTGGTGGAAGCTAGAAATCAAAGGACATTTTACCGTGAAGTCTATAAGGAAGAGAAGAGAACAAAGAAGCTATACAAATTCTTTAGTGTAAAGGGGATTCCTTTCAAGATGAGTTTCTTCATGTGGGGACTATGAAAGGCAAAGTTACTATTGTATGAGTGGTTTCTATGTCTGTGATATTTCAGAACATCAATGTGTTAGTGTTGTAGGAATCCTAAAGAAGAGACATTGGCTCATGTGTTTCTAACAACACCAACTGCAAGATTTGTGTTGAATTATTATGGTGCATCTGTAGGGATTAGAACAGATGGGAAGAAACTTGTGCAAGTGATAAATGAATGGTAGATCAAACCTGTGAATACAAGCTTGACAGCAGTATATCAAGCTCTGCCAAGTTTGATTATTTGGCATTGGTGAAAGAAGAAAAATTCCGGAAAACATGGGAAGAGTGTGTATATAAATAGATTAATCTTTAAAATTTCAACCTCAATACAAATGACTCTAAAGGTGATAAGACCAGGCATTAAGGTGTTACTACAAACTGACCGAACTTGCATGAGAAGTTGTCATAACATATTCCTTAATTAAGGTATACTAAGGTGTTGTGGATATTTCTTCATACGGAGTGGATAAAATGCAATATTGATGGGGCATGTAGAGGTGTCAATGGAAGGGCATCATAAGGCTTCTGTATGAGGGATGGAATAGGAGATATTATCTATGCACAGGTAGATGCAGTTGAAGATGCAACTAATAATGTAGCAGGGGCACATGCCATTATGGAGGTTTTAACGTACATAACTCAAATGCAATTTCCTCCATGCATAATTGAAATTGATTCTTTACTTATGAAGACAGTGCTAAATGATGTTTTCGAACCACCTTGGAGCATTGCTGATCAAGTGGATTAAATCAAAACACGATTGTTTAAGGGTGCTTTTCAAATATTTCATGTGTTGAGGGAAGGTAACAAGTTAGCTGATCATTTAGCTAATTTAAAACCAGATCAGCACCACATTGTACAGGTGCATTCCTTTTGGGAGCTTGACAAACAAGGGAGAAGGATATTGAATAATGACAAGCTTCAAATACCCTACATAAGGGTAAGAACTGCCAAACCAAATGTTAATTGATGATGGAGTTGGAAGATATAATGAAGAGTAAGGGGGTATCTTTTATCTAAGAGGAGAACGAGAATGTATCATAGAAGTACGAGACAAGCTGTAGGGGATGAAAATCACATTACATTGTCAACTCAAATCATTAGGGATGAGAGAAGGAAGGATTTTTTCTCTAAAATGTTTTCTCATTTTGCAGGCACTTTGGAGGGGGCTTAGCTATATGATTTGGCCAAAACTATTTGGGTGTTACTAGTATCTTTGATACTTGTCACACCTCCTTTTTCCACTACCCCTGGATTAATGAAGGGGTGATTAGGGAGTTCTTCCACTTTAAGTGACATTATTCGGATTTTGGATTTATTTATTAATTTCAGAGTCGCCACCTGGATTTTTTACGGTGTTCCGGGACACCATTTATTTATTAAAATCCCAAACCGAGGAAATTTTGACTCTGTTTAAAATGTCTGCGAACCAGAAATTCGGGTAAGGAATTTTGTTAACCCGGGAGAAGGTATTAGGCACTCCCGAATTCCGTGGTTCTAGTATGGTCGCTTATTTATTAATAATTGGCCTAATTATCTAATTACTTACATATTTTAAACCTATTGTGCATTTTAGCCTTCTTACTTTTCAACCGTTTTTATGGATTTATCTTGGAACAAGTCACGACGGAGTGCACTTGTTTGTCTTTTGGACACATTATAACTACGCCATAAGAAATGCACCCGTAATTACAACATGTGATTTTTATTATAATTTGAATTTGAATACGGGGACATGAGTTGTCGCACCCGAGTGTAGATTGAGTAGTCAAGACTATGATCGTGACGGTTTTATAATGCCTATTTTTAGGCGCTGTATGAGTATTCTTTAGGTTTTTCTATTTGAAATAATATTTTAGTTTTTAAAATTAATTAGGACGTTTATGGGTTTATCTTAGACAGGTTACGATAGCGTACACTTGTTTGTCTTTAGACACATTGCAAACATGTTACATGAAATGCAGCCGTGATTGCTATATGCAATTTTATTTATTATTTGGAGTATAGGGTCGGGGCATGAGTTTCCACTCTCGAGCGTGGATTATGGTGATTTTGGAATAATATTTGATTCTTTACCGAATTTTCCCAAAACTAAGGTATCATTCTACCTAGAGGATTGCCTAAAATGATATTAATTAGCCTAAAGGACAATATATTTTGGGCTATGGCCACATTTAGCCCTAAATTATTTCAAATATTTTTTGCCAATCCTACTTCGGCTATTGAACAAAAAGGGATTTGTGTAATTTGAACTAAACACTACTAGATACAGGTATGAACAGAAACATTGTACTCTAAATGATAATTAGGAGAAAATTTGCACATTTAATGTTGTTTTCCAGTTATCAGATGGACATTGTTTGGAAAATCATACTCATATGTATCAAGGATTCACTAGATTAGGCACAAGTAAATCGCGAGGTATTTAAGGGCACAAGTTATTAAAAAGAATGAAATTTAAAGTTTTAGACAGATTAGTGTTAAAACCAAGATCATACAAATTCTAAATGCTTTCGAATTTATAATCCAGAATTGCTTTGTGGTTTCTTTTAAATGAAGGATATAGCATGAACAACTTTATCAGTTCAGACTTGTTCGTTTAAGACATAGATTACTATAATCGAAATTCATTTGTAAAAATATGCATACATTGATTTCAGAAAATTTATAAGATGCGGAATGAATTGGGAGCAATTAAATAATTCTGACTTATATTGAAGGCAACTAAAATCAAGAATAATTGTTTCCAAATCAATAAGTGTTTCTAAAATCCTATGCATGCTAATTTTGAACATACACTCCATTTTTATCTATTGTCATCATGCTACTTTTCGAAACAGGGATAGGATTATAAATTTACTAACAACCTACTTTTCAGGGAAAAGAACAAACATGAATAGTAAGAAGAATTTAAATATACACAGTCCAGTCTTTAATTACAATGATCCTGAAAATAAAGATAATTAATTACAACTTCGACTGCTACTGTCAACATGCATTCTTGAAAGGCAGAAAAATTTAAAATGATTAATCTAACTAAATTATCTGTCTTGAATGCTTCCAAAGACATGCGTTCGAGCTTTCATTTGTGATCTGTAGAACACCTCAATTAGATGAGTGTGTTATGCACCCATTGGATTAAACATGACCATGATAGGAAGTCGAGTTTAAGTCGGATGATGCTTATACTAAGCTAAAAAAACAGAACTACTCGTGTATTCTTTAATGCGGATAATAAGTCCAAAATCTATTATTTGGGTAGTAGTAATCAATAGATCTTTAAACATTTATAGGAGGAATCATATCATGAAGGAGGTTGGGCTCATCCTTTATGATGTTTTTTACACTATTTTTACCAGAAACAGGTTCTGGCCTCTTATAGGTTGAATCTGACCATAAAAGAGGGGTCATATTCATCTATATAGAGGTCTTATTCAACTCATAACTGTGCCATATCTTTAATTTTAAGAATTTTTAGAGTATGAATCTGACCACTTGAAGGGTTCAGACTCAATGTTCTACAGCCTTTGTCGATTGTTCACTTCGTACCTTTAAGGATGATAGCCTACTGTTTAAGCACTTAACATGGGGTGAATTTGACTATCAACAAATAAAAATCATCTACCCTAGTGCTGATGCTAACATAATTCTAAACTATACATGGCTTTAATTATTTAGGCATTTTTAGAGAATGAATCTGGACATTTAAAGAGTCCAGATTCCTTATTCCCAAGCCTTTTTCGATCACCTATTTTCTACCCTTAAGAGGGTGACTTTCAGCAACTAAACCATTGTTTAAGCACCTGATATGGGGTGAATTTGACCATTATAGAGGGTCAAATTCATCTACCCTAGTGCTGTTTCATAACAGTATCTAGATATCTAAAACCTGGAATAAACCAGTATTTCAGCATCTTTGTAGGATGAACTTAACCATTAGAGGTTAAGTTCATTACCCTTTGATGCTATTTTCCAACACAAACATTGATTGCACAGTCATATAACAGGCAGTTTTAAGATGAAACAGACTTATGTAAAATTCAGAGATTAGAAACTAAACAAACATAATGTGTTACTCTATATACATGCATATAAGTTTATACAAAAATAGGTCTAAACAAATAAAAATGCAGATTCATGGAGGAAAGACAACAGATATCAGATCTTCATATTTCATATATATAAAAAAACTCAGTTTTACATACTTTTAAGTGTAAGATAACAACAGAAAAACTTGACCAAATAAAGGTCAAGCAATGGGAGTCAGCAGAAAAGAAGAGAAAGCCTAGCAGCAACAATTAGCAAACCCACAGTAGAGAAAACCCATGGAAAGATAATTTTTGAATACCCAAATGATGGAATAAGAACATCAACCAAAACCAAGTCTTATAGGATAGAAGATCACAACTACAAGACAACCTAAGCTCAGATTGTTTCCCATTCCTACTGTCAATCCTTTTGCTTCTGTTTTTTAAGTTTTTAGTAGTCAAAGTTGTATTTTTCAGTCCAAAGGATTCAGAAAAGAGTCTAAAAATCCTGAGAAGGGTCTCCCAAATTTTTTTTTTTCAGTGGTAAAAAGTGTGTGCATATATAGGGGCATTTGGGATAGGATATGCTCAGCATATTCCTTATCCAATAAGCTGGAAATAGTGCCAATGCAGCCTTCACCCTTATCCTTTGGGACAGCTGCCCCTATTCCAGAAACTTCCAGCCACCATAATGACCCTAATACCCTTAAGAAATATGATTTCAAAAGTCTAGAAGGTTCTTGGGTTCTTACACCCAAGATTCCCTCACCTAGGATTCCTAATATACCCCTTGAAGTTCCTGAAATTACCACTAGGTAACCAGGGTTAAACTTGCTTGGGTTATTATTATCCCTAGTTAATTAACCCTAGTTAGCTCACTTTAGTTTAACTAATGATTATCCTTAACTAGAATTAGGTTAGTTGTTAAAGGTTAGTTGATTAAATGCCTAGAGTTAGCTTTCATACTAACTATCTATATTTAAGTTATTTAATCATCAGTTTAATTAAACTGAATGGAGGTTAGTCAACTGAGTTCTCTTAACTTAGGTTAAATGAATCTGTTTTAGTCCATTAACCTCAAACTAATTGTCTTAAACAGATTTTATTTTTAGTTAAATACTTAAGAAGCTACCTAAATTAATTTCTAGATTGAAGAAGTTGGAATCATTTAAATGTGAGACTAAGTGAATCAATTATTCTTATGCTTAGTTAACTCAAATGCACAATTGAACCTAACTAGTTGTCTTAGATCAAATGAAAATAATGAAGTTGTTTAGACTTGATTAATTAGGGTTCTTAATCTCTACTGATTTTGGACCTGTTTTGAGATTGAGGTTAACTAGTGTTGGTTAATTCTAACTTAGTAAATTATACTTAACATTCAATAAGATTAGGAGTCTAGTCTCTTTTTAGCAAGTTAGGTTAGACAATTAGCTTAATTAGTTAATTAGGTTCTTAGAGTTGGTTTCCAACCATACTTATTAGTTACCTGGGTTTAAGTTAATTTCATTACTAGGTGTTAATTCTAGTTTAATAGCTTGTTAATTGATTTAAGTCAATGAGTTTAATTTCTTAAACTTAGGTTAACTGATTTACTTGAGCTAATTCAACTCGACTACTTTGAATAAAATTAAAGACTTAGCTAGTTATTAAACCTAGGTATTTTTTAGAAATTTTGTCACCTTGATTGATTGATGACCGTTCACTGGATCAGAATCAAGTACTAACCTAATTAATCGACAATCAATCCACTAACCTAACTTAACCTATTCAGATAAGCAGGGAAGCAAATAATCGAAATGGGGGCCATATCACTTGGGGAAAAACAGTAAACAAACAATCTGAATATGAATCAATTAAACTAACTATTTGTAATTAACATTTAATAGAGAAATAGGCAGAAAATCTAATTAATTAATGATTAACAGAAAATCTTAAAACCTAAACATGGATGCTACGTAATCAACGCACGTAAATTCAGAAGAGACAGAAAAAGTTAAAAGAAGATATTAACAGATTGAGCATAAAAACATGAATGAAAACAATGATTAGCATGATTTTTGTCTTAATGGTGTATAGAAACAATAAAGAGGAGAGGAGATACGCGTTAAAGGTACTTGGCCTGAGAAAAAATTGAAGGTCGCCGGACCTTGCCGGATTCCAACGGGGTTTGAAAACAGCTTTAACCCACATGAATCAATAGCCTTAAGATTGGAGTAGAAGATGTCGCGGGTTTCTGAGTCCGTCAGTCGGCATGGGTGAATTAGGGTTTATGGATTCTTAGATCTAAGATTGGGGTTTTCTGGGGTGGGTTTTGAAGAAACTAATAACAGGACGGGGTTGAGGGAGGATGAGGATTAACTGGTGCGAGTTTGGGAGCGATTGGAGAAGGTCCGGTGGCCGAACGGCGGTGGGATTCTGGAGTGACTAGGGTTTGGTTATACAGAAAAGAGAGAGATGGAGGGGATGAGGGTTAGGATTTGGTGAAATGAGGGGGGTGGGGTTTGGTTAGGATATTTATATAGTTTAGAGGGGTGAGTTCCTGGCCGTTCGATCTATTTCGATCAATGGAAAGGATTTAATCGACTAGACCAAAACAGTGTCGTTTGGTTAGGCTGGGGCAGGCCGGGTAAGGGATTTGGGCTGGGTTGGACTGGGTAGCTTCAAGGGATTGAGTTTGGGCCTGGGTCTTTCTTGGCCCAGGTCCGATTTTGTTTCTTAATCGAAAAATGTAGCAATTAATTTCAAACCTTATTTTTCATATATTTACATATTAATTAAGAATAGA
>MDKI01247792.1:0-15832 GCA_005239505.1 Nicotiana paniculata | reverse complement strand
TAAAATAGTAAGTTTTCAAATCTTTGTTTTTCTTTGAAAATCAGTAAAAATATAAATGTCCTCCCTTATCGCTCCTTGTTGCGGCGTGCAACCCGTTCCCACCTGTCCACCCTTGTTGCTCCTCCCTATAAATATATCACTCTTATTACTCCTGTTGCGGCGTGCAACCCGATCCCACATGTCCACCCTTATCACTCCTTGTTGCGGCGTGCAACCCGCTCCCAGCAGACAATCACATCTCTTTATTTATAAAAAGGATTTTCACAATTTAAGTCAAAGCCTTTCATAATATTTATTTTTCAACAATTGAAAACGAAACAAGTTTCACTTTAAATAATAGAAAGAACAGAATATGAAATAATGACAATAAAACAATAGTGTTCCAGCCTTTAATTTATAAACAATAAAAATATAAATGTCTTCTCTTATCGCTCCTTGTTGTGGCGTGCAACCTGATCCCACCTGTCCACCCTTATTGCTCCTCCCTATAAATATATCACCCTTATTACTCCTGTTGCGGCGTGCAACCCGATCCCACCTGTCCACCCTTATCACTCCTTGTTGCGGCGTGCAACCCGCTCCCACCAGACAATCACATCTCTTTATTTATAAAAAGGATTTTCACAATTTAAGTCAAATCCTTTCACAATATTTATGTCTCAACAATTGAAAACGAAACAAGTTTCACTTTAAATAATAGAAAGAGCAGAATATGAAGTAATGACAATAAAACAATGAGTGTTCCAGCCTTTAATTTATAAACAATAAAAATATAAATGTCCTCCCTTATCGCTCCTTGTTGCGGCGTGCAACCCGATCCCACCTGTCCACCCTTATTGCTCCTCCCAATATATATCACCCTTATTGCTCCTGTTGCGGCGTGCAACCCGATCCCACCTATCCACCCTTATCACTCCTTGTTGCGGCGTGCAACCCGCTCCCACCGGACATATCATATCAATTTATTTATGAGACTTTCACAATTCAGGCTAAGCCTTTCACAATACTTTTATTTCCACAATTTCAAACAGAAAACCGTATAGCTCGTAAGCTTTAACCAATATCATTTCACAATAAAACCAACCAGAATATATATAAACACCGTAACGCTGTCAACCCAGCTCAGTCTTTATGTACCATGATAAAAATCAAAAGAACAACCAACACTTTTAATACACTTGCCACAACAATTGACAACAATCAATTGAAACCCAACAACCACGTAAACCTCAACAATCATAAAACAGTTAAACTGCATTCCTCATCACTTCCTCAATATTATCAACAATGGAACCAACAGGAACATATACATATATATAATTTGCAAAAACAATGCCAAAACGCTCAACCGTTTTGTACCACAATGAATCCAGCTAAAACAACCAATACTCCTTTCAAAATAACCACAACAATATCTAACAATAAAATAACAAGACCAAATAGTCATAGAAACAATAATGGACATAGAACAATTAAGACAAGAATCAATTAAGTTGGGAACGGGAAAGGGATCATGCTTAACAGGCAAATTGGATGGTGCATAGATACTCGTCACCTCACCTATACACCACGCCCATGCATTTCACATAGCAAACAAGTGGAGATTCCTATTCCCTCAAGTCAAAGTTAGACCAAACACTTACCTCAATTTCGCAGACCACTCACTGCTCAATTATTGCTTTTCGTTTTGAATTCACCTCTAACTTGCTCGAATCTAATCACAATTAACTTAATATCATTAAATAATGCTAAAGGAACTAAATTTATTGAAAAATATAATTTTTCTTAAGTTTTCTCAAAAAGTGAAAACCCGACCCCGGGCCCGCTTGGTCTAAACTCGGGGTACGGACCAAATTACGTTTACCCATTCAACCACGAACCCAAATATACAATTAATTTCGAAATCCGACCTCAATTTGAGGTAAAGATTCGATTTTTATAAAATTCCTTAATTCTACCCAAACCCTCAATTTTTATCATGAAAATTCTTAGTTTTTGATTTAAAAGTGATGAAAAACAATGGGTAATAGAAAGAGTAAAGTTTAGAATTGATTACCCATGACTTAGGGATGATATTTGGTGAAGAAATTCGTTCCTAGGATTGTGGGGTTCGAAAATTTGAAGAAGAAGAAGTGGACCCGTTTTATATATATTTCTGCCAGTTATTCTGCCTCGTTTTTCATGCCAAACGATCCCGAAACTCGATTTTTATATGTCCAATGGATTCCTTGTAAAATTATAGTCAATTTAGGCTTTTGAATCACTCAATTTGACCTTATAATGAAGGAGATATGTAGGTTTTAACATTTACAATTTGTGCAGATTTTTAATACGCCGTCAGGGGCAATTTCGTAATTAACCTGAAAAATCTAACAACATTAGTAAAAAGCCCATAAAACCCTCGTACGCCGTCCAATTTGATGATTCTTTTTGCTATGGGTTCGTAATTACGATACGGATCTAATTCTTCATTCAAAACAGAAATCGGAGCTCATTTGTTCAATATGATATCATTTATGCTTGAAGAAATGACGTCGAAGCATAAGAAAGAACGAGCGCAACACAACCCAAACCTATTTGAAACTCACTCGAGCCCTCGGGGCTCTAGATCAAACATGCACGCAAGTCTAAAAGCATCATACAGACTTGCTCGTGCGATCAAATCATGAAAATAACATGTAAAACAACGAATTAAACCTCAAAACTCATTATTTTCCCGAAGAACACTTATAGTTCATAACTTTTCAACCGGATGTCCGAATCACGTCAAACGAACTCCGTTTTTTACCAAATTTCACAGGCAAGGCCTAAATATCATAATAAATATGTATCTGGCTCCGGAACCAAAATAGTGGCCCGATACCAATGATTTTAAACATTAATTCTTTTCATTATTTCATAAATATTTCAACAAAACAATTTCTTTTAAACATTGATTTCTAAGGCTTGGGATCTCAGAATTCATTTCCGAGCATACGCCCGGGTCCCATATTTTACTGCGGACCTCCCGGGATCATCGAAACACAGATCCGAGTCTATTTACTCAAAATGTTGACTCAAGTCAACTAAAACCAAATTTTTAATTCTAAAAATTATTATTTCTTATATTTTCACATAAAAGCTTTCCTGCGCATGAAAATCGAGGTAGTTAAAATTAATCTTTTTATGGCTAATAAGTCTAGAACGGAGTCTAAATTCATAAAATGACCCTTTGGGTCATCACATTGTGTCTTGATATACTTGGGATGTAAGCCATGTTTGGGGCCTAGTGTCAATCTATTTAACCCCTTGGGGGCTATTTTTCTGATATTCTCACTACTTTGAAACTATGATTTTACACTCAGCCTTTCTTGTGAAATTGTTGACACTCCTATTTGATGATATTACTATTTCTTGAAATGAAATACTATTTTGGGTAAACCCCGTTTTATTTATGGCCCGAGTGGCATGTTGAGAGTGTCTGACTGAGTGAGGCCGAAGGCCAATGTTGTGAGGATATTTATGATATGAGAGAGGCCGAGAGACTGAGAGATGATTGATGCCATGATGTGACTTGTTTATAGCACTTGGGCTGTAACAGCCCCTCCGGAGTCTGTACACACCCCCAGTGAGCGCAGGTACCTACTGAGTGCGAGTGCCGAGTGATGAGTGATTGGGAGGCATGAGTGACAGTGAGGTTGCCCGAGGGGCTGATGCTGAGTGACTGCTATTGAGTGATGGTGAGGTGCTGAGTGACTGATTACGAGTGATGATTTTGCTCGAGGGGCGGTTTAAAATGATATTTTGCTGAGCTTTTGATTATGAATTGTTTCATCTTTCAAACTTATATTTTGGGAGTTTTACTGAGAAATATTGGAAATTATACTTATTTCAAGGATTTTTACGGAAACTGGTTTTCGAACTTATGTATACTTTATTGAGACTTGATATTTTACGGTTTTGTGGATTGGAGTATTTGTTGCTGTGTGTTTCTTATTCTTCAGACTGTGATTTATTTTCATTACTATTGAGTTGGTGTACTCATCATTACTCCCTGCACCTCTGTGTGCAGATCCAGGTACTGGTTCTGAGCAGTAGCCATTTGAGTTCATGCATCGTCAGAATTCGGGATTTCGAGGTAGCTGTCCAGCGTCCGCAACTTTTTCATTTCTCTTCCTTCATTAGTATTATTATTTTATTCCGAGACATGGTTTATGACATTAGCAGTGTTAGTTTTATTCTTAGATGCTCGTGATCGGTTGACTCCAGTCTTGGGGGATTTGTTTAGACAGTAGATTGTATTATTATGTTTGCTTAAAGACTTAGAGAAAATTTTTATACTCTGTTGCTCGTTATTATTGATTTTTGAGAAATTATATTAAAACAAATGTGTAGTTATGTGATGGTTGGCTAGCCTAGTTCCACGATAGGTGCCATCACGACCTGTTAGGATTTGGCGTCGTGACAAAACGGCTCTTCAGTGTTTTGTTGTGTGGTTCAATGCAATATGCTATTAGGCGCGCGAGTAGCCAAAAAGATAATCCTGCTACCTCGGTCTTTAACAACCTAGTGAGAAGTTGATAATAAAAGAGAACAAAGTACTGCATTTTCTTTTCTATCCCTCTTCTGTAGTCTTGTTTATTTTCTTGTCAGTCCACAATGAAAGGAAAGAAGAGAAAAAAAAACAGAACAGTTTAATGTACAATTTTGCTGAGCTAGTTTTGCTTGTATTTGACTTGGAAAACTTATAGAAACTGATTCAAGAGAAATCAATGAAATAAAACTAGTACAAGGAAATTTTGTGGTTCTTATTCACAAAACAATTTAATAAACAACAGGGCAACCTTGTTTAACAATCCCTTTGGCTGTTGGACAAGAAGCATAAGGACATCCATCTAAATCATTTCCCCACCAGTTAACACTTATGTTCTCCAATCCCAAACACATATACAAAAGAACTGCCATAAATGCCAAACCAGCATCAAGTGCACCAGAAAGAACATAGTTATGTCGCTGCCACCAATCTGGCCTATATCGATAAACAACATACCCCGACAAGAACCCTACAATAATCCAGGTTGTGTAGTTCACAGCCGTGGCCGGTGGCATCATCCCAGTAGCTCCTATCAACACTGGCATGTTAATGAGTTTGATCCATTCTTGCTTAGGGAAAGCCCTGGCTGCTAACCATACAACAACTGGCGCAATAGCACCAAATAAGAAGAACCAATTTACCATTGCATAAGTTCCTAAATCTCCAAAAATCCTTCTTGGCGCAATCAAACCCCATATCACTGATGCATCATAGAATACATGATCTGAAGGACAAGTCCACACGGTGTTGGACAATGTTTTGTTGCATATGTCTGGAATTGTTTCCATTAACCACCATGCAGTTCCCAAATACACGAACCCTGCTATTAGAGTCCCTACTATCTGCATTGGCCATTTTCTATGATTGTAAGCCCATATATAAAGACACTTAACGTGCAACGAGAGTAAAATAAATCAATCAACTAATGAGTTCCTTGCTTGAATTAGTAGAGATCGACTATATGAATCATCTGAATCCATTCTACTGTATTCGGAAAATTAACTGAAAGAGTGAGTAGTTTACCTGAGCCATAAACATGGTTCTTGGTGGAATTTTCATGTAATGACCGAGCTTGAAATCTTGGAGGAAAGTAATAGCTTGATTCATACTAATATAGCCATAAACCTTGAAACACATATTAGCAACCGGATATCCTGGATAAAGGTATCCTATGATATACTCCGTGATAATATTCAGCCCTGGTGTCTACAATGACCAAGAATACAAAAACCAAATGTGAATTGGACTCTATTAGCTTAGTAACCAGCCACAAATTAAACTATAGATCTATGAGATTACCTGGTTAGTAATGGCAGTGATGATTCCGATAGGAAGAGTAAAGAAAATGGCAATGACACAAGCTAGAATAACTCCCCACCAAGGTAACTGAAGTTGCTCATTGTAATATTCACAAGCAAAGACAGTGAGTGTAATGTTTGCCACAAGAATGCACCAAAACCACCACTCAGGTACTTGGTTATACTTGCTCATTAGTCTAGTGTGTATGTCCGTTTTCTTCTCTTTGAAGCTTGATTTGCTTTGCTCCCATATTTCCCTGCAATTAAAAAATCCTCATCACATAACTTTCCATATAACACATATAACAAGTACCAACTAATGACTAAAAAAAAGGGCAGCCTGGTGCACTAAGCTTTCGTTATGCGCGGCTGGACCACGAGGGCCTATTGTACATAGCCTTACCCTGCATTTTTGCAAGATAATATTTCAAGGGCTCAAACCCGTAACCTCCTGGTTACATGGCAACAACTTTACCGGTTACACCAAGGCTCCCTTTCAATGTTACCAGTAATAACTAAGTTGTTACTAATTAATGTACCTTCCGTGAAATAAAAGAACGTGCATGACAGTAGCGGTGAGAGCAGCAAAGCCAACTCCATAAGTAATAACGAAAAATGTACTAAGATAAAGATGTCCTTGTCTCTCATAGGCAGCAATGTCAAGATGGAAATTAGAGTCAATGATACTTGATATGTTGTAAACTTGGCCAGAGGAAGTAAAAAGTCCATCAGAGAAAATAGGAAATGTTTTGGCTTTGAAGACGTCAAACCAGTAACATATTGGAGTCAAAATATACATAATGAAGAAGAATCCAACAGCAATATTAGCTGTAGCAAACCAAGGACTAGCTAATGGACTTCCGAGATAAGAGGAAATAGAGGACCAATCCAGGCCTAAAGCACCAATGCCAAGCCCATTTAGACCTGAACCAAGTTGTTGGGCAAAAACTGATTTTGGAAAAATCCAACAGATCCATGATAAAGATGTCAGCATTGAAAAGAGATAGCCAGGGAAAACATAGTAAGCGAAACTGCAGATGAAGGCTATTAGGAAGAACTGAGTACGCGTTAATCCGCCCTTTGAACGTTCTTCTTTCTCGTGTAAAGCCCTGCAATATAAATTTTATGTTCAATTAGAAATGAAGAATTTTACTCTTGACAGAAAGAAAAAAAAAGTCTAGTTCTGTGAAACAGATTACGAGTTTGAACTAACAATCTCTTGATCACCACTGTCAGTTCGCCATTCTCTACTTTTTGGTTAATTATGTGAAACAGAATTGTTTCCGAGTGTCTATCGAAAATAACATCCCCATACTCTATTTGAAGGACCGCACTCCGTATATTGTTGTTGCACAAAGGACTATCCGGTGCACTAAGCTTCCGCTCAGAAGCGGATCCAGCATTTCAAGAGGATAGGTGCACTGTTGTAAAGAATTGCATCTAGAATTTACATTTGAGGGTCTAACTTTAGTTTTTACAATGAACCCACTACACTGTTGAAATTATAGGTTCAATATTATATTCTTTTTAAAATTTTAGTAATTTTCACATATATTTATACTCCATGCTAAAAATAAGACTGTTCGGAATGGGATTTGAACTGTCAATTTAACTTTTAAAGGTGCACCCAATAATAGTTACACCATAAGAGTCTTTCAGCATGAGTTTACACACATATATTTAAGTAATAATGGTTTAGGGAAAAGAATATGAGTTCACGCGAACCCATATCTCCCAAGCAGAATACGACTCTGCTCCCGCTATACACAAGCTCTAAGAAAGGACTGGATCACAAGGTTGTATTATTGCTGTATGTGTAACAGAATTGTTTCAAAAAGTGACCAGATTTGTTAAGGTTCATTTTAAAAGTTTGCACAGACAACTCAGTGACTTATAGAGTTAGATTCAATTGAACCCACCATTTTTAACTTATACCAAAGATGTATATGTGAAATACCATGAGAAGTAGCAAAATATTATAATTGAACTATTTTTTCAAAGATTCGAGACTTTGAACCCCCGTTAAATTTAAATTGTGAATCAAACTCTACATATACTCGTAAAGATTGCTACTGATAGTGCAACAATATTAGTACACTATGGGGGTGTATGGTATAACGGAAAATGTTTTTCGCGGAAAATATTTTTCAAGAAAATGTTTTCTTGAAAAATAAGTAGTAATCTTATTCATTTTTCAGTGTTTGGTACGTAAATTAAGGAAAATAACTCCTCAAGAGTATTGATAAATAATTTAGATACAATAAACATGCAGTCATAAACTTTCGAACCAACAACCTTCCGAACTCACAAATTTCATAAACTTCCGAAACCGCTAAACTTTCGAAACCTTTCGAACCCGTAAACTTTATAACTTCCAAACACATAAACTTTTGAACTCATAACTTTGGAACTTGTAAAATTTCGAACATGTAAATCAAAAGATGAAAAAATTAAAATTAAAGATATATAAGAAAAATATTTTTTTCCGGGCGGGAGGAGTGAGGGGTGGGGAAGGGGTGCAAAAAAACGAAAAAATAGAAATTTAAAATTACAAAAAAAGTAAAAGAAAATAAAATTGGGTGGGGTGGGATTGGGATGGGTGGTGTAGAAAAATGAAAAAACAAAAATTTGAAAAACGTGGAAAAAACTGTCTTGAGGGGAATTATTATCTTAAATGGATCATTTCTAGAGATCTGCAGTCCCGCTGACATGTTATCTACTTAAAAAAAAGTTCTCCTAATATTAAATTCGTTGTTTCCAGAAAAAGAAAAAAGAAAATTGATATCTCTATTTACCTAACGTAATGAAAATGCATCTCAGCATTTACCTGTATAAATATCTTCCTATTGTTTCATTTTCTTCCTAATTTCAAAGGATATTATTTCCTAGAAAAGCAATTCAATTACGTACAATATAACTTGTGGGGTCCATGTACCGCTATCATAATAATTATCAGCCACACCCAGCCGAAAAAATTAATTGTTATACGAAATTATCAAAGACAAATTGCAGAAAGAAGAAACCGGGGGGTGGGAAGGGGGGGGGGGGGGATATTGTCTTGGGTTTTCTCAACAAAAAAAAATATTTGGCGATGCATTTTTCATGTTAGCATGTCACATTATTAGTGTATTCACAAGATGATTCAAAAAGATCCAAGCTTGCATAGTGAGTGAATACCCTTAATTATGTAGCTATATATCAAAGGGATTTAACAAATTTATATTTATACAAAAGAAATCTATTTATAAAGTATAATTTTTCGACAAAGGAAATTTAAAATATTCGTACCAACGGTTTTTACATGTTGTAGCATGTAATGAGACTTATTTTGCGGGTTATTAATATGAACGAATATCTCTAGTTATCTAAATTCGATAATGTAAAAATTCTTTTATACGCCATAGTTAAACTCAAAATGTTAATATACAGAATTACAGGCAGAGTATAGCTAGAATAAGCAAGAAACTTGCCTGAATAATGAGACTTGGACAAGATTGGCAGGCCACCACATTGCTGCTGGCTCTACCAAATACCTTCTGAAAATTCCAGCCCATCCAAATCCTAGCACCTACCATTCAAAACTTCAATATCTTATCAACAAATTAATCCAACTACATCTATAAAAAAGAATCTTCAACATATATACGGTCAAACCTCTCTATAGTAGCGTCGTTATAAAGAACATATATTATAACAAAACATGACACTTGATTCCGAAAAAACTTAACTTTTATAATAAATTGATGTTAATATAAGAATGCTTTTATAGAGACGTTTGACTGTACTAACTATACTAATTAAAACATTTACCTGTGTTGTGATAATAACAATAAGAGAAACGAAGAAGGTGATGTTTTTCTGATAGAAAACCTTAACAGCAGTGACAACATGAATAGCATAAACAGTGCCAGCACCAGAGTTTGCAAAAATGGTAATAAGAACATGTTCTTTGACATTAAAAGGCCCTGGATTTAAAGTAAATTCCCATTTAGACCCTTGAAAGAATACTCTTTTTGTGATTTTTGCAGCCATAAGTTGGCCTAAAGGAACCACAGCAATCTGAGCTGAAATTGCTGTAATGGTCAATGGTTCTGTTCTGTACCAAAAGAATTGGTTTAAAAATGATAGTAAAACACACGAAAGTGTGCCTAAAAACCACATTCGAAAAGTGAGAACTGGGAGTGAAGGATCATCTGTAATTGGCACTGTGAGTGCTACTTGTTTAATTGGTGAGTTTTCTTCTTCTTCTTCTTCATTTTCTGGTTTTTTGAGTTCAAGAGAATCGTTGACTTTGGATTTTGAGCTTGATGCAATGCCATGGTCAAGATTTGGTACTGCAAAAACATAGAGTTTGTGTTTGGATTTGTTAGAAAGAAAATATGAACTTTGAGCTTCGAAGATCTAGAATTAAGTTATGTTGCTTGGATCCTTAAACAATAACAGCCACGTGAGTATTCCGTTATGATATTTCGACACGGGTACGGTGATATATTTAGAGAATCCGAATAACAAGAGAAAGATTCTTACAAAGAGGAGTCTTGATTTCTGATGCAGATTCTTCCATTGGTTTTGTGTCTCTTTTTGGAGATGTACTTGGACAATAGTGATATAGCTGGATTATGTCTATCTATATGTTTGCATTTAGACGTGGGAGAATCTTATTCTTTTTATATTTTTCAATATAATAAAAAGGAAAAATAGAAGAGAGAGAGAAGAGCCAAATTGTGAAATTAACCCTATGCATTTAAACGTGGAAATATCTTTCTACCTACCAAATACGTATGCAAGTGAGTAGTTAAAAAAGAATGACCTTTTTTTTTACTTTTCAAGTAGATACCAGATTCAAACATGTTATGTACGAATAAGGTTGGTCCACGTCATAGGTCTACCACAGAACTCAAAAGCATTTTTTATTTTTTCTTAGACTTCCCTCCCAACTTGTTAGGATTCATAATCAATGGCGGAGCCACTCTTTCGATGTAAAATTATATTGTATAGATAGATAATAATCTTTTTAATATATATTGAGAATCCTTTAGAGTTTTTCTTATATATTTATCTTTATATATATTAATTAATATTAATAAAAATCTTGGTTCCGCGACTTTTGGGCCTTCAAAATTCTTTTCATTGCCTGACCTTTACATCATCTTCAGACAATATGATGGTGACAGCTGTGGTCCATCATAATAGCTGGAGCAACTTGTATTTTGTGACGTCAATCCTTTCTTATCTGGGTCGTGTTGTTGTAGTAGTTTGTACCGTGAATCTTTTGATGAAAACGACGACCAATTTGAAATCTAAACAATGGAGTAGTATATAAATTGGCGTGGACAAAAACTGACATAAACTTCCCTTGCACTTTCCATAAAAATGCGCCATATGGCAAAGAAGGGAACTCAATTAATTAAATCTCTTTCCTTAAAAAGTTATAATGCATAAATAGAGTAAAAAATACTTTCTTGTACGAAAATAAAGGGGCATACAGAAAAATTTATATAAACTTGCCTTGCATTTATCATAAAGGCACACGCAAAAGTAGATGTTTGAGCACCCATTACCTATTACTCATAACCCATAACCCATAACCCATAACATAGGCTCGGCACTCCTCGAGCTCGATACAATTAATTAAGGATGAATGAATTATATTCATTCCGCTACAATCGTTGATGGTAAAGGCTCACGTTACTATTATAAAAAATAGTTTCTTCCATTTTTTTTGGTGTTCAGAATTGAACTAGTTAGAAAAATATATAGTAAGTGACAAAAATACTTAACAATATAAATCAAATGGAATGGCTAATGGAGTTGAATTTGGGTTGCGCAAATTTGCTGGTATTCAATATCGGGCTATTCAGTTTTCGGATAGGTAATTGAAAAATAGTCTGCGCTTATAAAATCATTGATAAAGAGCCACTATTTTGTTGCAACACAAAAAATTTATTACCCTCCCTACTCAAGTTTTAATATAATTATATAATATATACAAAATTACCAATTATGTACATTTTTAGACATTTAATGATAATAATTAAATCGTAAAAATCACTCTAACGTCTATATCCTACTCACCCCACGTTTCTCTCTCCACACTCCCCCCCCCCCCCCCCCCCCCCCTCCCCCCTTGAAGAAGACGTTAGAGTATTTTTTTTAAATTGGACTAGTCAAAAATATTTTTTATTTGCAGCTACTCTGTTAATTTGATCATTGGGTTAGGCAGCACATAGAATAGTTTTATTAGTGGAAATTTTGGTACCATCATCTTTTGATTCATTTGTAAAGCTTGAGATGTTTAGCTTGTCGGCTGTGACGATCCTTGGAGGGATATTATTGTGAAATTTTTACATTTCTATACACTATTTTTTCACTCTTCTTCAAAAATTCCTCTCCATATTTATAGATTCAAATTCTAAATACTCTATCACACACCTCCATTAACGCATGTTGCTTGCTTAACTTTCAATGAAGAAGAAAACACTTTCGAAGATCTGCCCCAATTCCAGTAAGATAGCAGCAATCCCACCATTGACAGCCATTAAAAAGTTTTGTAGCTTTGAATTCGAATTTGGGTTTTCAAATACCATTATTTGTTTGGATTGGGTGTTATTGCAAATAATTAAAAATATTGTTTGGAGTTTATATCTCAATTTTGAGGGTGTTTTGGTGAAGATTAGACTTAATTTTGACTGAATTTCAGATTGAAACTCGAAGAAGAAGAAGAAGAAGACATGACATACATTATATTTACAAAATTGTAGCAAAGTTGTAGAAAAATTGTATTATGTTGTTTATATTTTTTTTTTATTTAAATATTGTATTAAAGTTGAACACTATTGTATAAAAATTATGTTTAAGTTGTATAAAACTGGGTAGAAATATTGTATGAAAATTATAAGATAAGTGTTATTATATAGACCAAGTAACCAACAAAAAAAATTAAAAAATAAGAATTGCGTGATAGACAGTTCATGGAGTATACCAGGCCACATAAAAATCTCTTTCGTTTATATTATTAGAGGAACCATTTGAGAATCGTGCAAAAGGGAGGTTTGTGGAATCGATGCTATGGTCAAAGAGAAAATTTCCAGCTTGAGAGTAATGGGGTTTCTGAAACGAGCAAAGAACTAGACAAAATTGGGGAACTAAAAGGGGAACAAGGATTCATGGGTTTGCTGATTGAAGCAACAACTCTGATATTCGGAGACTTTAAAAACGAAAATTCCAAATCCGAATGCGAGAGCGAGACAAAGAGAAAAAGCTTCAAATCTGTAAATTCTGAAAATAAGCAGAGAGAAAACAGAGGATGAAGACAACCATGTTTATTATACCACTTTTGAACAATTTAGCTATTTGGAAAGTTGTAGATACGATGGATTGTATATATTTTGTAACTAAAATATATTTAGGTCGGATAAATATCAAAACATAAATATTTTTCGTAATAAAATTTCAAATAGTATATAGGAATGAAAATTCCTTTAGAAAAATATATAGTAAGTGACAAAATACTTAACAATATAAATCAAATGGAATGGCTAATGGAGTTGAATTTGGGCTGCGCAAATTTGCGTAAAAATGGCGTGTGGTAGCCATCTTATTGGTGTTTATTTTTTATCCATTAATTTTAATGTTGAGCAAAAATAACAACTATTCTATTAAAATTATATAGAAAGACATTTTTATCCTTTCTTCTATTTCTTTTATTCCAAAACCCTTCCTTTATACGCTTCTCTCGATTTAAGTTCAGAGCCAAAGTTCCGCTCCCTCTCATGAATATCGTTCCTGCATGCAACTTTGTGAGATTTTGTTCCTGCTCAGCCCACGTTATTCTCTGCGTATACTTTGTCTAGCTTAATCTCTACTCTTTTGTGATCTTCTCTACAGCGAACCAGCGAACTGGTAATATTTTTTATTTTGCTTATGCATTTTTCTTTTTGTATATCTCTAATCGTGATCAATGTTGTGTTTGTCATCAAGTATGTGTGAAATGTCCAAAATAATGATTATAACTTGATTCGCTGAGGAATAAGGAGTGGATTTTTGTGAGAAAGTTATTGAGAACCTTTTGTCATTGAAATATGTTTGTGGTTCAATCAATATATTGATTATGTAAGGACATTTCAGAAAATTAGTCCTATGAATTTGTAAGCTAACTGTGTTTAGGAATTTTAGCTAAATGTGCTTCTATTAAAGATGCATCTAATTAGGTCCTGGATTTAGTTTATTAGTTTAAATACTAAGGACATTTCAGAAAAATAGTCCTAAGAATTTGTAAGCTAATTTTAGTTTATTGTGCTTCTATCAAAGATGCATCTAATTAGGTCCTGGATTTTAGTTTTTTGGTTTCAATATTAAGGATATTTCAGAAAAATAGTCCTAAGAATTTGTAAGCTAACTGTGTTTAGGAATTTTAGTTAACTGTTCTTCTATTAAAGATGCATCTACTTAGGTCCTGGATTTTAATTTTTTAGTTTAAATATTAAGGACATTTCAGAAAAATAGTCGTAATGTTTACGTTCTATTTCCTTCTTTGTAGTGTGCTAATGGAAGGAGATCGTGTTTTCGAGTTTGATGATTGGCGTAATTCGATGAGCTATTGGAAAGGATATTTTCAGTATAATAAAACAATAAAAAGTTTCTTGTCGAACACGCAATGAAAGAAGTTGAGGGATGGTGTTTTTGGAAACAATTTCCGATTACAAGGTGTGAAGTTCTGTGGTAAACTTATTCATTGTGTGTTGCTTTCAGAAATAGTAAGCAATGACTCGAATTCAATGGCATTCAAGGTTTTTGATCATGAAGTAAAGTTTACACGTGAAGCGTTCCAGATAATTACTAGGTTGAAATGTTCTTCTTCAGTGGACTTCAAACTTTTGAGTGAAAGAGATAATAGGCTTTCGAAAGTCTACTTCCCTGGAAAGAATAGGTTAAGCAATTTGTGGCATTTTATTACTAGTCACTCATATGGTACAACTGCATTATTTGTAGGCAGCCATGACGATGCGGTGAAGTTGGCAACAATTTATTTTGTTGAATTTGTGTTGATGGGGAAGCGCAACAATCAGAATGTGTCTGAGCGGGTAATGAAAATCGTAGATGACGATGAACTCTGCTCTTCTTTCAATTGGGGCTCTCTTTGTTATGAAAAGTTACTCAAATCATTGAAGAGTTACTTGAAGCCCAAACAAAATACTTCAGACAATGAGATGAGAATGAGAAAGAGAAAGATAAAGAGAAGGACAGTTATACTATACTTGGCTTCCTTTCGCTTTCTATGTTTGGATTATGGAAGTATTCCCAATTTTTCAGAAAAAATAATTTGTGAACTTTAGAGAATGTGGGTTCTCTCGAATGCTACGTTATTCAGATATGAAATCTCCACATTATGACACCCTATGTAAAAGGTACTTCCGTAATGAAAAGTAAGTTAATAGGATTACTAGCTATTTTCTTGTTTATGTGTTTTAGTTCTAAATACTTACAGTTTTTTTCTTATATAATAGTTGTATCAAATGCTCGAGATAGTACCATTTCTTTCTTCTGAAGAAGATGCGGAGCCCGCTAGTGTGCATGTGCCATTGTCTCAAGATCAAAGTTCAATGCCTTCAACATAATTTGACGAAGTCTTGCTTAAGGAAATTGTTAACGTAGGTTTTCTATCTTTGAATACAATTAGTTTTTTATTTGCTTATTTTTACGTATGAGACTTTTTATTTTTATGATTTTTTATTCAGAGATTATCGGAGAAGTTCAAAAAGGATATGCAGGCAGAAAGTGCTAGAATACATCAAAAAATAGCTTTATCAGAAAAAAGGATTCAAAATGACATCAAGGTAACATGTGTTTAATTTATGAGCTTCTAAATTTAAATTCAGGACTAGATATCCTTATTTTTTGTGCTTGTAACTCTAAGTTAAGGACGCCATGTCCTTAATTTTTGAGCTTGTAACTCTAAGAT